>JAKUCV010005782.1:0-18793 GCA_028386065.3 Turnera subulata | reverse complement strand
TCCATAGTTTGCATGTGTCGCATACAGTGTTAGTGAGTTATTTAAGTCTTCCGCTGTGCACTGTTTTTAATTATTATTGGGCCAATGGGCCAGATTTGTTATTTATGTCGTATCACTATTTTGGCCGTTGGGCCGAGTTATTGTTTTATACACTGTATGCTGAGTCATTTTGGGTTGGGTTGTCACAGTTCCGGCACGTGTTTACTGTGTACGGTAAATACGGGTCGGGGCGCTTCAAATCTAGTAATAGTTGTTTTATTTTTTTTCCAATCAAAACTTAAATAAATGAAACATTCTACTAAACACATCAATCAGAAAAAACTCAAAACGAAAGTTAATTGTCCGCTTTAGAAGTCACCGATAAGGTATCCTTACAGTCAGTTGTGTCGTTTTGATATATGTGTCAATACTTAAATATTATTTTTAGTTCAAACAAAAAATTGTTAATTATAAATCATATTAATTTTTTGTAAATTCTTATGTTCTTTTACTTAAAATGTTATCATCAGTGTCACGTCCCAAGTAATCGAAATCTTGAGCACGTAAACACAAATTAGTATTTGACTACCAAATAACCTCAAGCTTAAGATCCAGTTTTGGAGGTTATTTTGGGGCAGTCTACAACTTGGGGCATGGAAAACATGATAGCGAAGTCGATCTCATTCGACTTTCGGGTGAGCTTGGACCATATGGCCTGTGTCTCGGGGATTGATACTGAGATGATGATCGGCATGACCCAGTGATCAGGTTACTGATAAGTAGTTGGATACCAAATAACCTCAAGTTTAAACTTTTGGCCCACGTGGTTTTGATCGAACTGTGGGGATTATTTTGGGCCAGTCTATTTTAGTGCATATATACCCAAAACCTCTCCCAATCACATGGGACTTAGGTCGTCACATCCTTCCTACCTTTAAGCATATGTCATTACGAAGGGAGTCCAAATTCATAACAACACCCCGATACACGGGTCGTACTAATCATCATCTTAGTATCAAACCCCGAGAGACAGACCATATGGCCCAAGCTCATTCAAAAAAGTGGAGTGAGATCGACTTTGCTACCATTTTATCACGCCCTAAATAGTAGGTTGGTCTAGAATAACCTCCATGGCTGGACCGAAAAACACGTGGCCCATGAAGCTTAGGCTTTAGGTTATTTGGTAACCAACAATTTAGTATTTGTATGCCCAAGACCTCTCCCACTCACTCCCGATGTGAGACTTAGATCGTCACATTGCCTCCAGTAATCGACCGATCCAAAATAACCTCTACAGTTGGACTGAATTCACGTGATCCAAAAGCTTAAAGTTGAAGATATTTAGTAGCAAGCTGCTTAGTGCATATATGCTCAAGATCTCTCCCTCTCACTATGATGTAGGAGTTGGGTCATTACAATAAGTGAATTCTAATATAAATAAGGATTTTTTTTTGAAAATATCCCTTTCTTCTAAGAATATTTTTATGAGGGAATAAATCAACCATATTTTGAAGTTATGGTATTCTTAAGTTCAAATAAATACTAGGTATTGGAAAAAATAAAACTTTTATTTTAATACAAATTACATTATGAATATTTGTAACTATATCTTTTTTTTCTGAAATCATGTATCAGTTTTAAAAGATATAATTTATTTAAATAAATGATTGAAGTAATACGAATAATCTAATGATAAGTAACTAGTAAGGCCAAATTAAATATGAATTTTTTTCTTTTATAAGGAAATTAATCATCCGTATTTTGAAATAATGTTATTATTTAAATTTAAATTCATTTTTTTTGGTTATAGCAACTTAAAAATTTTTAAAATTAAAATAAATATTTGAAAAATAATTTTTCAAGCAACAGGCTAAGCTCAAGCAGCTTTCTATACGAAAATAGAAAGTTTTGTAACTTTTACATTTAAAAGTCAATATTCCAACTTAAGTCTATATAATTCAAAAGGCGACTTCATCTATAACTTTTTCCATGGACATTACATCAACGACATGTCTTGACTATTTATACGATATATCAACATAACAAAATTAAAAAAAAAAAAAGCAAATCACAATCAAGGAAACAACGTAAATGTTACTCAAAAAAAAAAAAAAAGGAAACAACGTAAATGAGTGGACTCTGGACATTACATTGACGACATTTATTGACTACTTATTCGGTATATCAACATAACAAAGCAAATCACAATAGAGTATTATTGTGTACAAACAACATCGTGCTTGATTTACAAGCGTTTTGGCTGACCTGTGATTGCGTTTCCTGGATAAGTAGTACAAGCACCAAAGGCGTACCATGCAATATACAACGACCTGCAATCTTCATTTCTTGTCCTTTGGAAGAATTACCTGACCAAGGGAGTCAGTCCAGAATGCAATTGCAGAGACATCAATTCAACAGAATCTTTTGATTGAGAAGTGTCCTCGTCCTCCCTTGTGAGTGTTGCAAAACACTCGTTCAGTTCTGTGACTACCTGATTCATGGTAGGCCTGTCAGCAGGAGAACTTGATAAACAACTCAATGCCAATTCTATTACCCTCCACCCAGAATTAACGTCATAGCTTCCATACAGCTTTGGATCAATAATGCTTCTTATATCACCCCGTTCAATCACAGAACGGACCCAGTCACTTATATGGCCACTTCTCTCCTTGGTTTTCTCAATTACAGGTCGGCTTGTAATTATCTCCAGTAGAACCACGCCAAAGCTATACACATCACTTTTTTCAGTCAACCAGTTTGTTCCACAGTACCTGCAACCAAGAGATTTGATAGTAGTTACCAAGGAATTTAATCAGAAAGACCCAATAAAACTCGTTGATTGATTTGATAGTTTGAGGGATATATATAAGGAATTAAGAAAAAGAATTCTTACTCGGGATCAAGGTATCCAGGAGTGCCAGCAGCCACTGTAGACACATGACTATCACTTTCCAGCGGAAAAGTTCTGGATAGTCCAAAATCAGATAGCTTGGCTTGAAATTTTTCATTTAACAAAATATTTGTAGTCTTCACGTCCCTGTGTATGATTGGTGGCTTACAGCCATTGTGTAGATACTCCAACCCTATATTTAAAGTTACCATAATATTCCACATGCGTCAGTCAGTACTTTTGCGATGATGCAGAGAAATAAATGAAAAATTCAACATTATCTAAATCACATGCTTGTTCACCTTGAGCAGCCTCAACCGCTATTCTGATCCTCGTCTCCCAATTTAAGGTGTGTGCGTAGGCACCTGCATCCATTAGAAATCTGTCAAATTAGCGCGTAAAATTGGCAATGCAGGTCACGAAAGTCATAAAATGGAGCCAGTAACAGAAACGAAATCCAAGCAAACATGAACATGCCTGAAAGATGCTGTTTTAAGTTGCCGTTAGCCATGTACTCGTATATAAGCGCCAAGTTGCCCCCTTCATTGCAGTATCCAATAAGGGTAGTCAGGTTTCTGTGATGAACTCTCAGCAGAAGTTTGACCTGTAATTCGAAGAAAGAATTGCAAGCACTCACAATCTGGCCCACTTGTGGGACACAAAGATTGCTACTACTAGTTTCAGTTATTGGATTTCAATTACGAAGCAATACTCGCCTCTGCCTGGAACTCTTTATACCCTTGAGCTGAGGATTGAGAAAGCATCTTCACAGCCACTTGAGTGCCGTCCAGGAAGCCGTGGTATACTATTCCAAATCCTCCCTTTCCAATGATATGCTCAAAGTTGTTGGTAACTGATAGGACCTCGGAGTAAGTGAACTGTCGTTTCTTTGCCTCCAGGGGCTCATGTGTGTCCTTGGTTCTGATTTCCACCTTCCCGGCTGTTAACATATAATGGGTTTAATGAGAAAAACATTTATTTGAGAAAACCTATGAATAATGCTTCAAATTTTCACCTAGGAAGAACTAATCCTGAAGCATCTGTATGCTTACCATTTGAGGTCATAACTTGATGTTTTCTTCTTCTAAATATGCATAGTGCCACTACCACTAGTACAGCAACCAGGACAAAGACTGCAGCAACGGATGCCACTACTTTAACTACAGTGTTATTGCTCTTTCCCTTGCAGGAAGCCGTTAAGCAGAGGCCAGGGTTGTTGTCAACTCTTGTGTCAAGGGTTCAAAAACATAGCAATAACAGTAAGCATTAAGTCTTATTTCTGCTACAAGCATACAAACCTTACCACAAATTTATGACACGAATTAAACACTTTAGAGGGAGCATGGACTTGCAGATGAACATACTCACGGAGCCTTACCTTAGTGATAGAGAACCACTTCGTGCTCTTGCATAGAGGTCACCAGGAACATTCCCTGTGAGATGGTTTCCGGAAAGATTTCTGGTGCGGCATGGAAAAAAAAAAAAAAACAGGATTTTAGACACGGTATTTACTTGAAACATGTACTGTTTTCACTTTATGAATAAGTCTCTTACAGGATTCTTACGGACTGCATATGAGACAAAAAGTCCGGCACTTGTCCTGTCAAGTTGTTGTTTGATAAGTCCCTGCCAATATAATAGAAATAAGCTAATTTTGCACTAACAATATAACTGCCGTCGTCAAATCCTGTCTCAAGGTACTTACAGAGATTCCAGAAACTTCAAGTTGGCTAACTCTGTAGTTATCTCCCCCACCAATCCCCATGAGGACAGATTCCTTGTCATATGAAGGGAATTAAACTCTTAACGAACAACAAGTAAGGAGTGATAAATGAAAATCGGTCTTTGGTCAAGGTATCCCAAGAACTTAGACTTACAAGGATATGATTCTGGGAGCAGCATCGTAGCTGCAATTAAGCCCCTCCCAGACAAAATCTTCCGGGGCACATGGATCTCCTTGCCAGTTTCTTGATATTCCATAGGTTGACTTAATACTTAGGATAGCATCAACTGGTACACATATGGAAAGCAGGCAAAAATGTCTTAAACCAGGCATATTTGATATAAGTGCAGTAAAATCAACAGGAAGAAACAAATGAAACGTACCATCTCCTTGATCTGTTGGGGATTGCTTTAGGTCTACTAAGCAATAAGCTTCAAGCGCATTGAGAAGAGGAGGCAGAGTAGAATTCCCGACTTTAAAGATGGAAATATCATTTGTTTGATTATCGTCGGGTGATATGGTATACGCTGTGGTTGTGTACAAGTAAGAAGGGATAACGGGTCCAACCCAGGGCTGTCCATTCAGAGAAATGTTAAAAATACGGGACTGGTTGGCTTGAAGCTTTACAATTTCAGCAAAGTGCATATAATAATACATTTTCATACTCTCATTCCGAGGATTATCTATATTAATGATAATAGGTTCGCTGGCATTAGTTGGTGTGGCTGCTGTACTCATCACAGCTGATGGTGGCTGGAAATCGTTGTGACTTTGATAATCAACTATTTGTGAGGTATTCAAAACTGACCATCTGTTGAAATTAAAGGGATACCAGATGCGATCATAGACATCATCTGGATACCTGAGGAGACATGTATAGTTGTAAAATAAGTCAGGGTACGATACTTTTTCATGCACTGATAACAAAGAAGAGGTGTACATGTGTGGTGTTAAAAGGCTTACCTGACATTTCGATTGGTTATTGAACCCACATCCACTCGACTGAACAATACAAGAGAACCAGATTCTGTCACATAGGTGGTATTTCTTAGAGGCCTTAATTCCAATGCTGATATGAAAGGGGTGCTAGAGTCTGTTTTAACAAGACAGACATGTACATAGTTCATGGTAGGGGTATTTATAATCTCCTTGATTACACTTTTGGACACGTTCTGAATCTGCACACTGACCCACTTATTTGGTCCAAAATACAGATCGAATGCGGGTAGTTTGTATTGGCCATCATAATTTCCGTACAAGAAAGTAGCTCTGATCAAGTATTTGGTGCCTTTAGTAACCTCTATTTTGTAACAATTCCTGACACCCTCAGGGAAGCTCCTGAGAAACCATTGCTGTTGGTCGACGCTATTTGTACGGAATTGGGTTGCTATGCTTTTAGTTACACCAGTATCGACATACGAGGAATCTGAGGTGTAAATTAGTCCTGACACTGAATTTGGGTAGCTAGTATTTGGTGGTAAACCGCAGTCTATGCTAATGAAACCTGAGAGAGACAGAGAGAGATTTCCTTAGCTTCGTGGTTAGTGAAAGCTGAAGCGAGTATAAGTAAATAATGTGAAAAGGACATGAGAGGCATAAACCTGCTTGATCCTGACCATCAACCAGAACTTCAAGAGCTAGAATACCAAAAAAGGTGAGGAAGAAGTGCTGTAACATCCTCATTCCTGTCATTAGTTTCACTGTGATTCGGTAACTGAAGGGTTAAGGTTGTGCTGCAAATAAATATAGTCCATCGATTCATGCAGAGAAGTTTCTCTTCCTTGCAAATGATTGGCTTTCGAGTCCCTCAAGTAGCAAATACTTTAAAATTCATGGTTTTTATAGCCAACCGACTCCTCCCTGATGTGAAAGGCTATCTGCAGATTGCATTTCGTGTTAGAGGTGATTTCTTGTTTCGTACATCAAGTACCCATATTCCGTAGACTTGCAAAACTTTTATATTATATATGTCATGTCACACCATTCTAGCTACGTCATGCTTTTAAGGTTGTGTCTGCAATGTCAAATGGTGGAGGGGAAGGTTGTATTTGCGTAATGTGGAACTCCTGAATTGATTATGGCAAAAACAATAATAGTTAAACTGCTTTTACTTTTGAATAAAGAGATGACCGAGTCGTCATACTGGTGAGTCGAAAGCGAGTAGACAGATTCTAAAACCGTACAACAAATTGTCAATCCAAAAACAAGCTCATCCCTAGGGATGGCAATGGGTCGGGGTCTCCGCGGGGGAAGGTTCTCCACCCCCAACCCCGTTTCCGAAATGTTCCCCCCATCCCCATCCCCATTCCCCGTTCGGGGGAAAAATTGCCTCCATCCCCGTTCCCCGCGGGGAATCGGATCCCCACGGGGACCCCATCCCCAATTTTAAAAATAAAAAGAATGCACATTATATTTCTTAGAAAGTAAATAAAGCCAATCGATAAATAAGTTCAATTATTTTGGCTTAAAATACATGATTCAAAGTATAATTCAAAGAAATTAAAAATGGTTTCTATGTCTCTAATGTTAATTACATATTAGAACATTCAAATAAAATGCAATTGTTAGCCTTTAGCCAGCATCAACAATTGCATCTCAAAATTTTTGCCTACTTTTATTAATTTGTACACACGAAAGACAAACAAATTTGTGTCAACTTGGGAAAAAAATAGAAAGGACTTGCCACATAACATAAGCATAATTAGCATGAACAAGAAATCACAAAAACCAAAATCTTATCAATAGAATACTCTATTAAATTTACCAAGAAAGAAAGAAATAATGACATATATATTAATTTTAATAAAGGAAAAAAATGAATAAAAAATCCATTTTAGTATTGACATATATATTAAGTGGATAATGACTGAAGGATAATTCCGTCTTTTCGCTTATTTCGGGGTCCCCGCGGGTCAGGGGGAGCACTCCCCGCCCTATTTCCAAATTCCCCACGGGGCCAAAACGTCCCCCGTCCCCGTCCCCGCAGGGATAAAATTACCCCCATCCCCGTTCCCCATTCGGGGATTCCCCACGGGTTCTCCGTTAACGGACACCCATTGCCATTGCTACTCATCCCTCCCCCAAAAAGGACACCTCCTAATTGTCAATCCTAGACTTTTATCCTCCAAGGGCCCATCACCCGTAAGCCCAATACCTCCTCAAGCCCTTTCTCCCAAAGCCCATCCATGTAAACCCAATCCAACCTCGCATCAAAGCCTCTGTGAATTTCCACATGAATCAGACTTATCTGACAACATCCCTTAGGCCCACCTGTTTAAGACTCATAGGCAAAAAAAAAAAAAAAAAGAAATATCAAAGCCCCAATTTTATTTTTTTTTTAAAAAAACCAAGTATGTGGTGCTTAATTCAATCATTGAGACATTTTTTTTTTTTTTCCTGTGGAAGTAGTCTTATTTGAGGACAGCACAAATACTGTTGCAAATTTGCAACTTAGAAGGAAACTTACTTACGCGTTGCAAATTTGCAACTCACAGGGAAACTTACTTATTATGTGTGAAGTGATAGGTAAATCTCACATGTCACGGCTATTAAATAAGATAGATCCACTTTGCATGTTATTATTATCAATATACAGTTTCTTGTAACCAAAAAAAAAAATCAATATACAGTTTCTTGCAATTACTTTAGAAACATTACACTTCAGAAAAATACTTCTGTTCAAGAACCAAAAATAGCTTATTCCTCAAAAATAATAAAAAAAATAGCTTACACAAATAGCAAAAACCTCAATTTCATCCTTATGTTTTACATTTTGAGTCAATTTGTTGTCCCTTAATTTTTATTTTAGGTCAACTGAATGCTGTGTTTGTACAATTGCGTCAATTTGGCCTCTGAATTTCAATTTGGTTTAATTAAATGTTTGTGTTTGCAAAATTGGGTCAATTTGCCTCCCTAGAGTTTGCAAAATTGGGTTGGAGATACACTTTAATTTCTTGTTTGCGTACGTCACTTAATTCATCCCATCAGTAATTCTAACTTTTCTCCAAGCTTTAACACAACACATCATTCTCTAAATCTATATTAAATTACACTTAGTTTTGACTATAATTTTGGTAAGGGGATAAATTGATATAATTTTTCAAACACAGTCATTCAATCGATCCCAATTGAAACTCATAGGACAAATTGATCCAATTTTACAAATACATACATTCAAATTCAGAGGACAAACTGAACTAAGGAGTATTATACAGGGATGGAATTGAGGTTTATGCCAAAAAGGAGAGAAGAAGGTTTCCTACATCGTTTAAAGATGAAGGCAGCAGCATTGTTGTTTCACCCTGTAGTCTGGACAAACAACAAAAAGGCCCAGGGTTGCGTGTTGTACGTTTTCCATTAAAAAAATAATATTGAAGTATTATTCAGTAATTGGACACCAAAAAGTCAAAACAGAACTTTTCTGACCAAAAGGGCGTCCCTTTCCCATTCAAGACGGGCCGTCTATTCGTTCTAGACGTCCTACACAACACCTTATATATATTTCATTAACCAACGAGAAACCTCACCCTCCTTGTCCATCACCAAACAACCATCCCGGCCCCTACCTGAGAGGAACTCAAGAGGAAGGGGAAAATGGCTGACAACAAAGTTGAAAGGTTTATAGTATTTGAACACAACATATACTCTCTGGTCTTCTTGCTTAGATTCACATACTCTATTTAGTTGAGCACTAAGTTTTTCTTCTTTTTTCGTTCTTTCTTTCTGTGATGACAGGGACAGCATCCTTATGCAGCATACCATTTCGGCCTTTGTTCTTACCACGTTAATGTTGCTCATCCAGATTAAATACCAGCGTACGAATGCCTCTCCATTGGATGACACCCACATTGCCATTGTTGTTGTTGTGTTGATCTTATATGCGAAAGCATCGATTGCCGAAGATTGGCTTTGCGCTCGTGAATCGGTTTACCATATAGTGGCTGGCAACATTCGTCTATTAGTTACTGCTGTTGGCTGTGTTTTGCTTCTACTAGTGCTGGCTCCAACCATGGCGTGGATCTTTGTTGGGTTATGGAGCTGTCTCTTGGCCAAAGTAACATATGACTCCTTTAGCTTGCTAGGTGGGGCAACATGGGTAGGAGACATGGGCAGGAGGCTTTTTAGGACTAATAGTCATTTTGTTACAGAGGAACCAATTGAGTCCACTGTCCCAAAATGTCCTGAAACAGAACTGGATTTGGTTTAGTAAGAGATCATCATGAGTGTATGTTGTGTTTAGTTTCGTCCCTTTTAGTTCTGTACGGAAGTATTATCCAGTTTGTTTATTTGTAAATAAGCTCTTAATTTTGCCTTTTCTGAGTATCTCCTCCCGACAGGAATGCAATTTTTTTTTCTGGGTTTCAGACTTTTGAACTTACTTGAGCTAAGGTACAACGTATAATTGGCATTACAATTTATTTACAGATCTCATGTTCTTGTCATGGAAAACTTAGTATCGATATTTACTGGAATCTTTGTAGTTCACTTTGCAATCTACGACAAATGATGATAATAGAGGATCCTCTGCTGTTTTCCTCTGTTTTTAAATATACCTAATTGTCCTTTAAACTGTCATGTCCAGTCATTCTAGTGCTTTCTTTTTCGGTACTCCGGCCCAACAAGTCTCACATCACGGCCTATCGACATTTCTTGGCCTTATTGGGAATATTAACCGTGCCTAGGCGTTTTATTTTTAGTAGATACTAGTTTTTGTGCACGTGGTACAATTTTGTTTTTTAAAAATAATTTTTGAGTAACTTTAATTTTTTGTACTTTTTAAATTAGGTGAAATATTCCCATTATTTTTTTTAATTTTATAGATAAACTATAAATTATTAATATAATAATTACCTTATATTTAACATCAATTAAATAATTACCTCTTCTAATAATATTTTTTGTATTTTATATTTTTATTTAGTGTGTGGAATCTCTGCGCAAACAAATTGCTCAGTAGATGTAATTTTGTAGCCATCTTTCCAGGTAAGCAATAAGTGGACATGTGGCATTCCTCTTTTTTTAAATTCCACAACGAAAGCATATGCCTCCACTTTCCCAAATATCTCCTGTTTTATGATTTGATCTTTGATATCACGAAATTTTGCCCAAAATACTCTGTCAACTAATTCTCGTCTGTTGTGTGCAATTTTTCCTTCTTGCAATTCTTCCTTGATCTCTTACCATTTTGGATTGCATGTTATTATTATAAACGAAACGGGTTTCCCAAATCTTTGAATCAATGTCATTGCGTCTAAATATCGTCGCCGTCGCATATCTTCTTGGACCTACGATGAACGACCTTGGTAATACCAGTCTTTTTCCAATTTCGTTTGCTTTAGTCTCTCCAGCCATAACACAGTCAACAATGCCTTTATATAATTCAGATCTGATTTTTGATTGTTGATTCTTTAAAAAGTCAAGTCTGATAGATTCGATCTTAATGTACATGTCAACGACAAATTATTGGAATAAGAGTAAATAGTTTTTTCTGTCCCTCCACTTTATCGATTTCGCATTTGTTGTCCCTCTTCGTTTTTTTTTCACTTAAGTCGTCCTTCAACTCTTGATTTACCGGGTCATATGGTCCTTTTTACCTGCTGCAGCAGGTTGATAGCTATGGAGCTGACAAGTGGCAGTGGGGCCCATACACAACTTATTTATTTAATCATTTTTTTCTTTAATCAAATTTTATTTTTAAAATCCTTTAAAATAAATAAATCTTAATTTCCCTCAATATATACTAGATTTTATTATTTTTAATCTTTTATTTTTTTTTAGTCTATAGTTTAGAATTAGATATGCCTCTCTCATTGTTTTAGTTTTTTTTATTCTAATTTTGGTTAATTTTGTTCAATTTCGTTAACCAGAATATTATAGAGGGATTAGGTGACATGTGTAAGCCCAAACAAGCTAAGAGGGGGGGAGTGAATTAGCGATTAAGAACTAATTAAAACTTTAAACAATAATAATTGCGGAATTAAAAGGAGAGAAAGGCAAACCGATTTATACTGGTTCACACACACACAACCCGTGTGGCTAATCCAGTCCTCCGAGAGACTCTCTCGAAGATTCCACTATCACCGTTAAGCTTTCGGGTGCTTAACAAACCGATTACAACTCCTGCTTGAAGATTCAACACTTCAAGACTTTTCCCACAAAAAGAAGACCCTCTTCCTATGAATTCACTACAAGGGAATAATCCTCCCTCAAGGTGTGTGATTACAATTGAGTCACTCAAAGCAAAAACTCTCTTCAAGAGTAGGTATGAGTACACAAAGTAAGCTCTATAAGGCAACTCTCAATTCTCAATGATATTGGCTCATAAATGATATGTATGTATAATAACGAATACTTGAAATTGTAGAGAGTCGATGTATATATAAAACAGAGACCTACATGCTCTATTTATAAGGTTAAAAACATGTATTACCGTTGGAAAATCAGTTCAAAACATCTTTAAACAAAGTATCATGGAAAGGTGAAAAGTATATCTGCTCATGTCGACTGAACATCGATGTTGCAAATCAGGACATCGATGTTCTAGCCTTTGAGTATGCATTATTGGCCCAACGGTCATAAGGACATCGATGTTGCAAAGCTGGACATCGATGTCCTGGCCAGTGAATGTGAATTATTGGGCTAACGGTCACTAGAACATCGATGTTGGCCAGAAGGACATCGATGTTCCACAAGACATTGTCCAAGACCCGAGACGAAATAACATCGATGTTCCATAGCTGAACATCGATGTTTTGGACATTCCCAAAACAATCTTAAAACCAGATTCAATAGGACATCGATGTTATGAAATAGGACATCGATGTTCAAACTCTTCAAAGCAATTTTTAAGCATAACGGTCATGAGGACATCGATGTTCAGAAATTGGACATCGATGTTATAAACTACTGCCTACTTTTGGAAAAATTATTTTAGTGCAGGACATCGATGTTCCAATATTGGACATCGATGTTCAAAGCTTAGAAACCTTCTCGAAAGCTTGGTTTCACGGCAGGACATCGATGTTCAAAATTGGGACATCGATGTTCATGGCTCGGAAGACATAAATATGATTGAAATAAAATCAAATTGATGCATGAGTAAAAGTGATTTTGTTTGAGCCAATAACTTAGAGACATTGAATGTTTAACCTTGTACAAAATTGAGTTCCTAACTCTTCTTTTTCTTCTTGCTAGATCTTGTCACATCCATTCTTGAACTCTTGATGTCATAAGGCTTTGCTCTTGATTATTTCTTTTTGCTCCATAATAATGATCATCTTAATACAAGGTTGATTTGTCATTATCAAAACCTGAATGAGATAAAGAGATGTTAGCAAAACATTATTTTCAACAATTTCCCCCTTTTTGATAATGACAAACAAGTTAAAGTATGTGCTTATTAGTTCCCCTTATGTTTTAGCCATGATACCATTTAAGTTGATCTTTTTGAACTTGGTGTGCACATACATATTGTTTTCCCCCTTTTGGCATTAGCAAAAAGAAATTGAAAAGACAAAAACAAGCTCTGATTCAAATGAAAGAACATGAAAGATAACATAAGATAAAAAAAAATAGAAATATGTGTGTTAGTTCCCATCATCATCATTGTTATCTTCTTCATTTTCGGCAGCAACTTCTTCTTCTTCATTCGCCGCGTCCATGTCCATAGGATCACCGGCCACAGGAGGATCATATGGCTCATCATCATCTTCTCCCTCAGCTCCGAAATCATAGCCCTGAAATGTTGTATGATAGGGTGGAGGTTGATATTGGACTCTATCAAAGTAGGACCGAAGAGCATGCCCTTGGCGTTGAACTTCAAAGTCAATGCGATCAATGGACCGTCCCATGCTATTAATACTCATTTGAAGATGGGTAAGAGAAGCTGCAATCGATTCAAGAGTGACGACAGAAGCTTGAGGAGCCGGTTCGGGACAAACTGGTGCTGCGGAACTCTCACCCGGTGGAAGTCTGGGTGCTTGCTCGGATTTACCAGTTCGGAAGGTGTCATCACTAATGGCCCACGTTTTTGTATGAGAGACTTGGGGACCTTCCCGAGCATCAATGCCGCCCTGTAGGAGAATGTCCAACACCATGATGGGATAGGGCAGAGGATGATGGGTGGATTGAGACGGATAGTCGGTCATGTGCATAAGCACAAAACGTGCCCAATTAATTGGAGCATGATGGAGAATGGCATGGAGTATCTTCACATCCTCAATAGATAGGACGGTATGATTTCTGGGTCGTGGCTTGATCACCCGGGTGATGAGATAAAACAGAACACGATTCTCCGGAGGAAGAGAACGAATTGTTGGTCTTTTGGAATGGGCGGTACGAACAACCTCCGTGAAACCGAGCGCTTGCAAAAGAGGAGCTTCAGTGGTCGTGATGAAATGAGGACCGCCATAAGAGGCAATATCCTCACCCTGAGATGGTAAGCCGGAAACTGCCCCGAATTGCTCGAGAGTCAAAGAGATAGCAATTCCATTCACCTGAGCTGTTAACACGTCACCATCGCGATTAAGGGTGGAGTAGAAGGCTTTGGTAAAATCGGCACTATATTGATGGCTTCGGTTGGTTACGAAGTCCCACAATCCAGATGCTCGAAGGTGCTCTTCAAGCCTTGTGTAGTTCTTCTCCCTCGGATACGAGACCGGAAGATACCGGGGAGGAAAAATTTGACGAGTGTGAAAGAGTGATTGATAGAGTGTGAGTTGTGCACGTGAGGTGAACCAAACAGCGGATTGGTCATCCAAAGGTATTTTAGAAGAAGAGGAAGAAGGACCTCCTCTTTTGGAGGGTTGTCTCACAGGCGTTTTGTCGTGTCTGCCCATAGTATAAGTGTTGAATCAGGGAGTATAGAGGTGAAGATAGGAAGGATATGGAGTAGAGAATGCAAGAAGAAGACTTGGATAGATTGTGGAGAAGTGTGGAAATGTAGAGCAATATGTAAGAGGCAGCAAAAAAAATAGCTTTTGGGAGCTGGTAACGGCTAGTAACATCTATAAACGGCTAGAAGATTTAAAAGAACAACAGCCAAATACCCTTCAACGGCTATATTTTTTTGAATTCAATCATCTGAACATCGATGTCCATGATGGTAACATCGATGTTCTGTATTGTTGGGTTGATTCTTTATCGTGTAACGGCTATATTTTTTAAATTTCAGCAGTTGAACATCGATGTTCCATCTCGTGACATCGATGTTGTGTACTGTTGGGTTTATTCTGGAATTGTCTAATGGCTTTATTTTTTGGAAAAACAGAACCTGAACATCGATGTTCAATTATTATTTGCTCTCGGGTCCGAGTCTTGTAAAAACTGGGAAAGAGAGGACATCGATGTTATGTGCTCTCGGGTCCATGCTATGGAACGTTTAAGCGAATCGAACATCGATGTTCGGATTTTGGGACATCGATGTTTTATGCCCTCGGTTGTGTGAAACATTGATGTTGAAAGAAAAATACGGAAGGAAAAGAATACTTACTGGGTTTTACATGTTTTGTCCAATTTGAGGTTCTTCCGGTTCCCCCTGTCTTTTGGCCTTGGTGAGGGGTACCTGCAAAACTTAGTTAGACGAGCCTCAGGTGCTCAAGTTAGCAAAGATAATACACTAGTTGTAGAAAGTTGAAACATGGGTGACAAATTTAAGGATAGTAAGTTGGCCTCTGCCCCCAAGAATTATTGTCTTGGATTTCTATCCTCCCGGGATGAGAGGGTATCTCCTTGTCGTAAGTACACCGGGCTCGAGAAAATGTCTTGTCAGTTGGACTTTGGTTGCCTCTGATGCCCAACTAATTAGACTGTGAGTTCCGTGATGAATCAATAATGCAGTTTAGGCCACGATTTTCAACAAAGCAGACACTTGATTATCTGAGAAATTGGATGTTAGCAATAAATGAATTTGCAAGTGTCTCAAAAAAGAGATTCGTGAAAACCGAAGCAGTTTGGAGGGGCCTTCCTCTGAACGTTATTCATGATACTCCAAGGATAGGTATGGGTCACTTCCTGAACACTACTGGGCACTTCAGAAATTTTTAGGGGTCACCTTTTGAGAGAAGAAGCAATACAATTATGTTTCTATAAATAGATATACGTTAGAGTTTATTAAACACAGAAAGTTTATAATCCAATTTCAGAAAGAGAGTTAGCAAAAATAAAAAAATGCCTTCCCCTTCCACTGTCTTTTTTGTTGAGGGTGCTAGCATAGGTAGGAGAAATCGGTTGGCTTTCAGCATCATAAATGAGCAACAAGGGCCATTGCCAGAGGAACTAGCAAGAATTCCTCGTCTTGTCTTCGTAGACGAGATTTATTCGTCCCGATTTTTTGTCACCCCTATGGAAGAGACCATCTTCCTGGAACATCAACAATCCTTGCGAACTTCCTACTACGGTACAGCTAATTCCACCATGTTCTTTATCTCTGACAGGTTTCAGGAGCTTCAGTTGGAACCATCCTACCAGACTTTGAACGAGAGCAGTTATTACCAGATTACAATGACAGCTCAGAGCATTCCTCGAGTAGCTGGAACAGCACCCACTTGGCCAAAGGTTCGCCTTTTGGTGTGGAACTGCAGGGGCATCACAGCACGTTCCCAAGATTTTGTTCGAATCCTACGAGACCTGAAGAACCAATATAAACCAAATATGGTTCTGCTTACCGAGACTCAATGGCAGCAAACCGAAAATCACGGAGTTATTCCTCTTCGCTTTCCACCAACACATCGGTTCGAGCTTCCTGGCCAGAACAACTCGGGGGGAATGTGGTTTGCTTGGAATCATAGCATTAGGGTTAATATAGTTAATACTCCTAATGGCTTCACTGTAACTGCTGTCCCAAATCGTTAGGAGCTAGATTATGATAAGTGTTTTTTTTTTTTTTAATGTATGTGTGATTGTAATGTAATATAAACAATGTAAGCGTGTGTGTGTGATTGTAAGCATGATTGTATAAAATCAATAAAATCTTGTGTGTTTGTGTTAATTCAGCATGTATCAAAGCAAAATTGGTTTAGAGAACTTACCTGAACATCGATATTGTGATACTCAACATCGATGTTGTGATCATGTTGCCAAAATTCTGGATTAGCCTTCAGTTCTACTTTGTTCCCCCTATCATTTTGCCTAATCGGCCTTCATAATATGAGTTCTTCAAGGAGGGTTGCAAATGCCCAAATCCAGCCTTATTTTTGTGAATTGATCTTCTTTCAAAGGCTTGGTGAAGATATCTGCAAGTTGTCCATCGGTCTTGACAAAATCAAGTGTTATATCTTTCTTTTGCACATGATCACGAATAAAATGATGTCTAATCTCTATATGCTTTGTTCGTAAATGCTGGATAGGATTCTTAGTGAGATTGATGGCACTAGTACTATCACAGTAAATAGGAATAGATTCAAACTTCAAGCCATAGTCTTCAAGAGTATGTTTCATCCACAAAACTTGAGCACAACAGGAACCTGCAGCTATATATTCCGCTTCAGTAGTAGAAGTAGCTACGGAATTTTGCTTTTTGCTAGACCATGAGACTAATGCTTGACCAAGAAATTGACATGTACCACTAGTACTCTTTCTATCTAAGGTACTCCCGGCAAAATCCGCATCGGAATAACTAGTGAGAGTAAATGAACTCACTTTGGGATACAAAAGACCAAGGTTGGGAGTCCCTTTAAGATACTTAAAAATGTGTTTAATAACACGTAAATGAGACTCTTTTGGACAAGCTTGAAATCGTGCACATAGACAAACACTAAACATGATGTCCGGTCTAGTAGCCGTTAGGTAAAGCAAACTTCCGATCATACCTCTATATAGCTTGATATCAACATCTTTACCTTCTTCATCCTTGTCAAGCTTAGTGGTAGTGCTCATGGGTGTTGTGGTAATCTTAGCACCATCCATCCCAAATCTTTTGAGTAACTCCTTTGTATACTTGGCTTGATTAATAAAAATACCTCTTTCAAGTTGTTTTACTTGAAATCCAAGGAAATAAGTTAACTCCCCCATGGAACTCATCTCAAATTCATTTTGCATGGACTTTTCAAATTCCTTACACAAAAACTCATTAGTAGCACCAAAAAGAATATCATCCACATATATTTGAACAATGAGTAATTCATGCATATGAGAATTGACAAACAAAGTTGTATCAACCTTTCCTCTTGTAAAACCACTAGAAACAAGGAAGTTACTTAGCCTTTCATACCAAGCTCTTGGAGCTTGTTTCAAACCGTAGAGTGCCTTTTTGAGTTTAAACACATGTTGAGGAAACTCATGATTTTCAAAACCAGGGGGTTGCTCTACATACACTTCCTCCATGATATAGCCATTTAAGAATGCACTCTTGACATCCATTTGAAACAATTTAAACGCTTTATAAGATGCATATGCAAGAAGCATGCGAATAGATTCTAATCTAGCAACCAGAGCAAATGTTTCATCAAAATTAATACCTTCTTCTTGATTATATCCTTGTGCAACAAGCCTAGCTTTGTTTCTTACAACAATGCCATTTTCATCCAACTTATTCCTAAAGACCCATTTAGTACCAATGACGGGATGATCATTAGGTCTAGGAACAAGATTTCAAACTTGACTTCTCTCAAATTGATTTAACTCCTCTTGCATAGCAATAACCCAACTTTCATCATTAATAGCATCTTTAATATTTTTAGGCTCAACTTGTGATAAGAATGCAATATGACCATTTAAATTATGTAATGATGATTTAGTAATTACCCCTTTTGTAGGATCTCCGAGAATTGCACTAGGAGAATGTCCTCTTGGTACCTTAATTTCCACATTACCTTGTCCTTCGATAGTTTCCTTTTCCTTCTCTTGTATATCAAAGGTTTGAGAGGAAGAAGCATCACCATTTTTTGATTCACTTGTATTTGTTGGTGAAGGTCTATGTGTGAAATCTATTATATCATCATCTCTATCACCATTTAAATCAACTTCGTCAAATACAACATGCATGGATTCTTCAACAAGAAGAGTTCTTTTGTTATACACACGATAGGCTTTACTAGTGATAGAGTAACCAAGAAATATACCTTCATCCGACTTAGCATCAAACTTACCAAGATTGTCCTTGGTATTGAGAATGTAGCATTTGGATCCAAACACCTTAAAGTAATCAATATTTGGTTTTCTACCATACCATAGTTCATAAGGTGTTTTCTTAAGGATAGGCCTTA
>JAKUCV010005781.1:0-11223 GCA_028386065.3 Turnera subulata | reverse complement strand
AAGTGATTGATTTGCTTGTGGCGTATTCAAGATTCCTAGCTTTTATTACTCTATTGTTGCTTAACAACTTTGTTTTGTTTTGAGGTGATAGAGGTATTGGCTGAAACCCTAATTTGGTTGAATTGGTTGCTGATCTTGGAGACTTTGATTGATTTGGAGGTGCTATCTAGCTTTGTTCTGGTAGTGTTGCCGTATCACAGAATTGCGTCAACTATGAGTGAAAACCCGAGGACTCGGCCCTTGCAACCTAGAGAGGAGTGAACCCAAAAGCCAGGACCTAGCACCCGCAAGCCATGAGATGAGAAAACCGAGAGATCAGCAAACAAAAAGACAGGTCCCAGTAGAGAGATAAAACACGAGGAAATCTAGTTGAGAGAAAATCTGAGATGAGCAAACTAAAAGCAGCGGCCTAGCACCCGCAAAATCGAGAGATGAGAGAGATCAAACACGAGGAAATCCAGATGAGAGAAAATCTGAGATGAGCAAACTAAAAGCCAGGGCCTAGCACCCGCAAAACCGAGAGATGAGAGAAACCAAACATGAGGTTTTTGAGATACCCAAAAGCCGGGACCTATCTCCCGCAAACCTTGAGAAACATACACCCAGAAGCCGGGACCTCGCTCCCGCAAACTTTGAGAGATATACATCTAAAGTCGGGACCCAGCTCCTGCGAACCCCGAGAGACACATATCCAAAAGCCGGGACCTAGCTCCCGCAAACCTTGAGAGATATACACTTAAAGCCGGGACCTAGCTCCCGCAAACCTTGAGAGATATACACTTAAAGCCGGGACCTAGCTCCCGCAAACTTGGAGAGATACAAACCAAAGCCGGGACCAAGCACCCGTAAACCTTGAGAGACAGACATCCAAAGCCGGGACCGAGCTCCCGCAAACCTTGAGAAGCACTAAGTTCCTCAGGAAGGACGGTAAAATCCCTAGTTAGCAAAGATGAGATGATTCTTTGCTAATGACCCAATAGATGAGATAATTCTATCACAGACACACTGAGAACCCCAGGGAGGACGATAAAATCCCTAATTAGCAAAGATAAGATGATTCTTTGCTAACGACTCGATAGATGAGATGATTCTATCACGGACAAACTGAGTCCCTTAAGGGGGGCGATAAATCCTTAAAACCTTGGGATGAGATGATTCCCAAAACCCCGGGATGAGATGATTCCCGACAACCAACAACCTTCAGGATGAGATGATTCCTGAACCATTGGCACACACCACTTACATCAATCCATTCAAATTTGGTTGTTCCTTCCTTGCTTTGTTTCGTCCTTAGTTTCTAAGAACTCATCAACGAGGGGCATCTGTGAACACCCAAATTTGACCCACGAATAATTCTTCTAACTTAGATTTTGAATGTGCTCGAACCATAAGATCGATGAGATGATTTGGTCTTTGGCTTAGGCACATTTAGGATTTATGTTAGTAGAATGCACATATTTTATGAATTGGGAATTTATATGTTTGAATCTTAGGGTTAATGAGATAATTTAATCTTAAGATAAAAATATATTAAGGTCTAATTCACTAAAATATTATTTTATTTCATTTATTCGGGCTTCCCTATTTATTTCAACCCAATTTTGTTGAGATGATATTTTGTTGGGCTAGGAGTAAATTTAGAAGCCTAGGTTAATGAAATATGGATTATCCAGAGTTAATCAGCCCATAAACACATTACTTGCAGACCACTTGAAACGACCGCATCCCAAAAACGACAATACAAAAATAGAAATAGTTATAAAATGACAAAAATACCCTTAAGTCCAGGGATGCCATACTTTGTGTAAAAACATCGACTCAATATGTCAGAGTAACCAAAAATAAACATCGGGATACAAAGAGTCAAATATAAATCAGGCTTAACTAGCCAAAGTAACACTGGTTAAACCAACCGGAAAAACAACTGGTCAAAATCCAAGAAACCAAAACAGTATCCCGACAAAAATAAGCGGCGGAAAAATAATAACAATAAAGTCAATGACAAGTGTAGAAAATATGAAGTGTCAACTCTATAGATCCACCAGGAAGAAACACGGCTACCTGCTGAAATGAAAGAGTCTGATACCTGACGTAAGAGCGACCGTCAACAAGCTACTAATGATCTGTAAAACCAAGGTGGCGATTTATATGAGTCGCCTACTCAATGCACAATATAAGACAAAGATACAGGCACACTAAGACAGGCTCGTAGGGTGAGTAAATCCACGAGCACAAGTATACACACACGATCAACACGTGACAAATACCACACACATAAGAGTTATGTGAATTAACTGATTATAATCTTTAATGCTTTTATTATTAAGGGCCCTCTACTGTTTGCGTCGGGCGCGGTAGCGACTGATCAGTCCAGGGCTGAACCCAAAGATATAATCACATCGGAAGGGGTAAGATCCGAAACAATACTAACCACTGAAACACCTTAGGTGGCCGACGACTCTCTGAGGGCTGCACTCAGTACATACCAATACCAGGTATAAATTAACCAAGGGGTACACCCACCTTCCCCATGGCGGTGCCTCTCTGAGGGATGCTCTCAGTACAAAACTAAACCAAGGGGTGCATCCATATAATCCCCAAGACACCGTCTCTAATTCTCTGTTTTTTTTACTCAACTCAAAACCCAAGGGGTTCCCACTCTCCCACTCGGTGCTACCGGTCAACAGCCCCACAGTAGATTATTAATTATCCAGGTATGTTATGTTACCAATTATGAAATTGTATAAGTGTCTCCTCAAGTCGTATCTAAGTTGTGTACCATTACAGAGGTTATCTAAACAGAGCCTAAAGCTCACAATAAACAAGATATAGCAAGACAGCATATATCCCAAGCATGGCAATAACAGCTCATAGGAGGATCACATGGCAAAGCAGCTCATAATTATTATCATGGCAATTCAGCACATAAACAACTAGGTACACAACACAGTCAGCAGTATGAACCATAATCAGCAAGCAGTACTACCTAACCATACCAACAAGTATTCGCATACAGGTATATAAGTCTTATAGAGTCACCTCAGTTATGATGATGCTCCGCCTGACCAGCACTAGATTCTGTTGCACCCGAGTTATGTCTCGTGCCTATACACATAAACACCATATCTCACAAAGATATTCAACAATAACTGAACATGCATGCTCGTGCAATGCATCTGTTAATTCAACCCAACCCGACTAATCTACTTCCACTCACGAATCCATGTCTCCAAGTCACAGGCCTAAGGTTCATAGGCCTAAAGCCCAAACTATGTCCAAATCCTTACTCCGGGCCTAAAACCCATTTCATCTTTGGCCCTAAATCCCAACTAAATCCAAAAACACATCCTCATAACCCATCATTTAAAGCATATATGTCCTTGGGCTTAAAGCCCATCTCTTATTATGATCCATTTATATCTCACAAGGTCACAAAGCTTCATTAATGGGCCTGGGCCTGGTTTCTTTAATTCTCGTTCAAAAGTTATACCTGAGCCCAAGTTCACCCGACCTTGGGGTACTATGCACATCGGGACTATCCCGGCCACGTGCCACTCACTCCCCACACACGGTTCCACTAAATCACGGTTATTCTCGATACAACAATTACTCGTTCATTAATGTACATGCCATGAATGAGAAACAAAAAGATACAACACCATCAGATTAATACCGTTAATCACCGAGGAAGACTTCGTCTTTCCGAAATGGTACCCGTTTGCCGGAATCCGGTCAACCTGCTGGAGCAACAACCCAACTTGCAGAAAAAGTACAACAATCCAGACAAGCAACCACCAACTCTGCCCGGACGAAAACAACAACACGACATTCACCACTCTATACCCGAAATCAACAGAACATCAAACGAATTGAGAGGAGGAAGGAAGGTCAGATTCTTACCAGAATCGCAAAACTACCGTCCAACACAAGATCTGCCCACCAAAGTGTCAAATCTACCTACGAAACACAGAACCCGAGCCCTTCTCTGACCAGAAACCTCACCACCCGAGTAAGATCTCCTCTCTGAACCCATCCAACCGCACCGCCGGAACCAACCTCCAACACACGCTGTGAGCAACGCCGAAACCAACCCACTGAAGGAAAACCACCCCACACACACACCCGCCGTCAAGCCAACGCCAACCACCGAGCCCAAAAACAAAACAACCCAAACAAACACCATCAGAGCTCGAGAACAAAAAGTGGAGGAAGAGGAAAAAGGAATAGGGGATAGGGCTTACCGACAGTAGTGACGGCTACGCACCTCGAGCGTCACGCCTCGAACAACCCACGCGAACAGAGCCCGATTAATCCCCCCCGAACCCTCTGTCAACTCTTGTTAGTGGCAGCGGTGGCTCGTGAGGAAGAAGAAGATAGCAAGGGATGGCGGTGGTGTGTGGCTAAAGAGGAAAAAAGGAAAACGAAAAGGAAAAGACAAGGGTGAGAGAAGAAGAGAGTTAGGGTGAGGCGTCGTCGGGTGTGGTGAAGAGAAGGAAGAAAAGAAAAGAGGCATTTTAGGGCTTGATCGGCCCGTCCAAAAATGACGTCGTTTTGGACTAAGGCGCGGTCAACCCCCCTTCGTCAACGTCCCCAAAGTTTTGTTTTATTATTATTATTTTTTCCTTTATCTCCTCAAAACGATGTAGTTTCAATAAAACTACAACCAAAGCATCTCCTCAACCCTGAACTCGAAACAACTCACAACGGTACCTTGATTTAGGACAACTCCAAGAAAAAAAAAATCTAACCAAGGTAAAGAATTAATTTTCTTGGCCAAAAACCTGTAAATAACTCGAGGATAAAATTGGAATTAAAATTCCAGAAATTCTATGAATTAATTATGAAAAAATGAGGCGTTACAGTTCTATCCCACTTATGAAAATTTCGTCCTCGAAATTATATGGTAAGAAGATCAGAACAGATGTGGATACTGCTCTCTCATATGGGACTCAACCTCCCAAGTAGCCTCATTCGGAGAATGACGGCTCCATCTAACTCGAACCATAGGGATAGTACGACTCCTCAACTGCCGCACTTCCCGGGCTAAGATCTCCATTGGCTCCAGGACATAAGTCAAATCATCAGCAGCCTCCAACTCCACAGGTGATACCACATGACTCGGATCAGACCGATAACGCCTCAACATCGAGACATGGAATACATCGTGTATGCGAGACAGCTCCTCCGATAAAGCAAATCTATAAGCCAGCGGACCAATCTGCTCCACGATTTCATAAGGACCGATGTAATGAGGGCTCAACTTGCCCTTCCTCCCAAACCGGATAACACCTCTCTAGGGAGGAACACAGAGGAATACCCTGTCTCCTACACTGTACTCCATCTCTTGACGATGCTTATCAGCATAACTCCTCTGTCGATCCTGAGCAGCTCTCATGCACTGCTTGACCACCTCAATCTGATCCACAATCTCCTGGACAAGATCTGGACCAATCACCTGTCTCAGACCCTCCTCATCCCAACAGACCACTGAAGTTGAGCACACAGGCTCTAAGCATATCCTCCAAAGTCTGAATAGTCCTCTCAGACTGTCCATCTATCTGTGGATGAAAAGCCGTACTGAAATTCAACTTAGTACCCAAAGCTGACTGCAAACTCTTCCAGAAGTGAGATGTGAACCTGGGATCCCTGTCTGACACAAAAGATAGAGGAACTCCATGCAATCTGACAACACCAGAGACATAAAACCTTGCCAGCTTATCCATCGTATCTGTCTGCTGGATAGGTAGGAAATGAGCTGACTTAGTCAACTTGTCGACAATGACCAAAGTGGCATCATGCCGACCCCGGGTTCTCGGTAACCCAATCACAAAATCCATAGTGATATGTTACCACTTCCACTGCGGAATAGTCAATGACCTCTTCTTGCCGGCAAGAGCCTGATGCTTGGCTCTCACCTGCTGACAAGTCATACAACAAGCCACAAACTCCGCAGCATCCTTCTTCATCCCAGGCCACCAATAGTGACTCTTCAGGTTTAGGTACATCTTTATGCTACCCGGATGCATGGCGTAAGGCACGTTGTGCGCTTCATCCATAATCCACTTCCTCAGGTCATCCACGTCCGGAATACAAAGACGATCACCCGTCATTAAAGCTCCATCCTCCCGTATGTAAAAACTAGAACTCTCTCCACGGAGAGCCTTATCCCGCAACCCTGCTAGATGAGGGTCACCGAACTACAACTCCATAATCTTATCCCGCAAGGTCGGTCGGATGCTCAAACTGGCCAACAAGGCCCCGGTATCATCAACCTCCAACTGGGCATCCAAAAACCTCAACTCCAACAAAGATGGCAAATCGAAGGAAACCGGCTCCTCATCTGCAGATGAAACTCTCTCCCGGCTCAAAGCATCTGCAACCACATTAGCCTGTCCCGGATGGTACTCAATAGTACAATCATAATCCTTTAGGAACTCGATCCAACGCCTCTGCCTCATATTGAGCTCCTTCTAGGTCATGATGTACTTCAAGCTCTTATGATCCGTGAAAATCCGACACCTCCCTGAAAAGATGGTGTCTCGAGATCTTCAAAGCGAAGACCACAGCAGCTAACTCCAAATCATGGGTCGGATAATTCTTCTCATGAGTCCTCAACTGCCTAGGGGCATAGGCAATCACCCGACCCTCCTGCATCAGCACACAACCCAAACCCAAACCAGAAGCATCACTAAACACCATGTACTCCACACCGGGTCTAGGAAATGTCAACACTGATGCAGATGTCAACCGACTCTTCAGCTCCTCAAAACTCTTCTGACAATGATCATCCCACACATACGAGCATTCTTTCCTCAACAGCTTAGTCATGGGACCCGCTATCAAGGAAAAACCCTCAATGAACCTGCGATAGTAACCAGCAAGTCCAAGAAAACTCCGCACTTCAGATGCATTCTTCGGCGGTTCCCACTCCATAACTGCCATAACATTGGCTGGGTCCACCTTAATACCTTCTCCCGACACTATATGCCCGAGAAAAGCCACTTCATCCAACCAAAACTCGCATTTGCTAAGTTTGGCATAAGGTTGTGATACGGCAACACTACCAAAACAAAGCTAGATAGCACCTCCGATTCAATCGACTCACCAAGATCAGAAATCAATTCAACCAAAAGCTTTAGTGATTACCTCTATCACCTCAAAACACAACAAAGGCGTTAAGCAACAATAGAGTAATAAACACAAGGAATCTTGTAAACGCCACAAGCAATTCAAATACTTGATAAGTAAACACAATCCCTAAAATAAACAAGAGAGAAATCCATCTAACTTGCAAAACAAGGTTTAAGAGAACCTCCAACTTTATTAGCAAAATAGCTATCAATAAATAATATTCATCATCCGTCTAAAATATGAACCCATGGGTTTTATTTATCCTAGTCTAATACTAAACCCTAATGGACTTGGACCTGTAACTAAAATAATAAAATAAAATAAAACCACTTTATGTTACTATTCACACAAGTACTATTGACATGAACAGTAATCCTAACTCCAAAGTGGATTGGATTTGTAATTCCAATTCCCTTATGGACTAGGCTTTATAAATAAAAAATAAACCCAACTTAAATAACTAAAGCCCAATAATTAATGACCCAAATAATAAATAACACCAAGCCGAAATTATAATCCATAAATAATAAAATTCGGCTAAACTAAAATAATAAAAATAATTGATGTCGAAGTGGGCCCCACTTTCTCCAGCTAGATTGTCATCGTGGGCCCCACTCTTCTTCAAGCTTATTCTCCATCTCTTCTTGAATTTCTTGTGAGAACGAATCTTGGACATGATTCTAAAAATGAGCTTGTGATGATGAACTTTGAGCTTGTTAGAATACATCCAAGTTCCTTGCTTGTCGTTATTGCCTCCTCCATTGTCGCCTTGGCGTGCATTATTCTTCCAGTCTCTAAGCTTGCCTAGGTGATTTGCATCATTCCCTCCCTCCTCAAAACGATTCGTCCTCGAATTGATACCTACAAAATCAATTGGAGGAAATTTAGCAATATCGAAAGTAGTACGAACACTATACTCACCTTGCGAACCAATCATTATGCACAAAGGACCAAGCTTCAAGCTTCTAGCTTCGCCTCTCGGATCAAGCAACATGCAAGTAGCATTAATTTGTTCCTTCCGAAACAATAACTCAGAAGTATGCATAACAAGTAATTTATGTGGATGAAAACCAATAAAGTAAGAATTTATATTACTCATCATGTTATCCAATTTAGGCATTAAAGTTATAGAAAAGGAACTTAAAACCTGATGCTCCCTTTTGATTGTAATCGGCGCCCTATGTATAGAACCTTCTTCTCCTAGGGCAGGCAATCTTTTAGGACAAGCATCTTTAGGAACCTGCAAAAGAAACACATCACATCTAAAAAGACAGGGGTTAAGGTTAGATTTAAACCAAGCTTCCCTGTATAAGAGTACAAACAAACTTTTTTCCTCCCATATTCAACCCTCACTTCTCTCTCATTTGATCCATTTAACACAATTTCTTTTGAGGCTTCTTTTCTTCTCTCACTCTCAACTTCCTCTTCCTTTTCTTCTCTTTTATTTTCTTTTGAACTCTCCTCTCCTTTTGCAAGGCTCTCAGCCTTCCTCTCTTTCTCACTAGTGTTACAAGATTCGGCCTCTTTCTCGTTTTTCCATGCCTCCACACTTCGCTTCACATGCATTTGATCTTCATAAACTTCGTTTGGAGGCAATGGTGCAAGTATAACCTTTCTATCTCCCATGGTGAATAAGTACCTATTCTTATTTTCTTCTTGAACCACTCCCCTATCATAATGCCATGGTTTACCAAACAATAGATGACACCTATCCATAGGCACAACATCACATAATACTTGGTCAAAATACCTGCCAATGGAAAAGGAAACAAGGACTTGTTTTGTTACCTCGAGTTCTCCCATGTCATTCTTCCTTTGTAGCTTGTAAGGCTTAGGATGCTTTTGCCATGCCAATCCCATGCGATCCACTAGCATTGAACTAACCATATTGGTGCAGCTTCCTCCATCAATAATCAAGCTACATGCTTTGTCATTCACCAAGCTTCTTGTTTGGAAAATATTCGCCCTTTGACCAACTCCATCTTCCTTGACTTGAGCATTCAGCACATGCTTAGGATCAGGAAATTCTTCCTTAGGTACTTTTCTATAGTCAAAATGCACAGGATTCAGGTTCCTAGCTTTCTGCGTCCTCATTGCACTAATAGTCGAAGTCTCTCTATGCCAATCATCCTTATAATACTTTTCAATGCTCTTAGAATCTTGGCGCAATGTCTGGTGCTTTTGATGCAGCTCCCTATGGTAATAGGCAGGAACAAATCTCTTCTTCATAATTTTCTTCATCTCAGTCCAAGTTTCAACAGGACCCTCACAATTGTACCTCTTGTCCAACATAAAGTTGTTCCACCAAACCAAAGCATAGTCAGTAAACTCATCAACCACCAATTTTACGTTCTCTGCCTCAGTGTAGCTATGGCAATCAAATATAATCTCCACTCTTTTCTCCCACTTCAAATAAGCTTCTTGATCATTTTTGCCTTGAAAAGAGGAAATCTTCATCTTCATGTCTCCAGTATACATATCAGTTCGATCAACATATCGACCTCCACAGGCTCCTCTATCGTATCTCAAATATTCCATGATGTTAACCTGCAAGAAGGTGTTAGTAGAAAATAATTCCTCACCACTCTCTCGCGTGTTTACACTCCTTTTGTGTTCTCTCGTGTTTACACTCAATGGCAATATATATAACACTCGCCTTTTACCTCTCTTGAATTCCTCACTGTGTTTATTCTTTGGGATCAGTAACACTTAATCAAATAATAAACAACTTGCAACACTTTAAGAAAGAGTCAACGCAAATCCTAACAAGAAAAGATAGAATGCAAAAATCTAGAGGCAAATTAAACTCCGGAAAGAAAAGATAGTCACACACAAAGAACAAGAAACTTGTATGTGATGAATATTGTAGTAATCGAACAATATGAAACAAAGATTGCTCAATTAGAAAAAGGTGAAAGAAAAACAAAACAAATAAGCAGAATCAAAGAAAGTTACCCAACTAGATACCCTAACAACCCACGGAAAGTATCCCAATCAAGCAAATTCCTGCAATTCAAATCAATACTTGCCGAAATACTTCAATCACCAAGTCGATTTCACCTTTTTTTCTTAACTAATTGCTGCCACCAAATCGATTCCAACAATCAACCAAGAAATTCAACTTCTCCACCAAATCGACTTCACAACAGAAATCGCAGCAACTCCTTCTTTTTTATAAATATATATTATGGTAATTGAAATCGACTAGAACAGTAATAAAAGAAAAACAAAATGAAAATCTTTTTTTTTTTTATATTTCGGTAACAGAAAAGAAACTCAAGAACAATTAACTAAATTGCAGAAAATAAAGTGATACGTAGTTGAAATTGATACCTAGGCTCCGCTACCAAGATGATACGGCAACACTACCAGAACAAAGCTAGATAGCACCTCCGATTCAATCGAGTCACCAAGACTAGAAATCAATTCAACCAAAAGCTTTAGTGATTACCTCTATCACCTCAAATCACAACAAAGACGTTAAGCAACAATAGAGTAATAAACACAAGGAATCTTGTAAACGCCACAAGCAATTCAATTACTTGATAAGTAAACACAATCCTAAAATAAACAAGAGAGAAATCCATCTAACTTGCAAAACAAGGTTTAAGAGAACCTCCAACTTTATTAGCAAAATAGCTATCAATAAATAATATTCATCATCCGTCTAAAATATGAACCCAAGGGTCTTATTTATACTAGTCTAATACTAAGCCCTAATGGACTTGGACTTGTAACTAAAATAATAAAATAAAATAAAATGAATTTATGTTACTATTCACGCGGGTACTATTGATACGGCAATACTACCAGAACAAAGCTAGATAGCACCTCCGATTCAATCGAGTCACCAAGATCAGAAATCAATTCAACCAAAAGCTTTAGTGATTACATCTATCACCTCAAAACACAACAAAGGCGTTAAGCAACAATAGAGTAATAAACACAAGGAATCTTGTAAACGCCACAAGCAATTCAATTACTTGATAAGTAAACACAATCCCTAAAATAAACAAGAAGAAATCAATTCTACTTGTAAATAACCAAGGTAATAAAAACCTCAAACTTTTATTCTCCAAATCTCAATGTGTG
>JAKUCV010005780.1:64905-99016 GCA_028386065.3 Turnera subulata | reverse complement strand
ATATATATATATTAATCTATATTCTGGAAATTAATTTTGAAAAAAAATTATATATTTATTTTGAGTAAATTACTGCCAATTTAACTCTGGTATTTTTATTAAAATATAAATATATTTACTTTGATAAATAATTAAGTTTTGTTTTGGAAACTATTATTAAATTGGAAAAAATATACATGTACCTTGAAATTAATTTCTGGAAATTTAATTTGTATATTATTTTGTTTAGAAAATTATGAATGTGGTAAATGTATATAAATATGTATTTTGGAAATTAAAGTTAATTATATTTTGTGTTGGAAAATATTATTACTATATATATTTAAAAAGATAAATACTATATAAATATTTTCTGAAAATTATAAATAGGTTATTATTTTCTGGAAAATTATGATGATTCTTATTTTGGAAATTATAATTATTTAATGAAAATATTTTGAAAGAGTTTTAATTAAAGTATGGTACCGAAATTATATTCGGATATACGTACGGTAAAATATTTTCGGTAAATGGAAATAATAAGGGATAAGAACCGGGATGGGTTATTACGCAGTTTGGCATCATAGTATACCGATTATGTGCATTTATGTGAGTGTATATTTTTTTGTGTATAGGATTGATATAGGGCAGTTTCCCGAGGAGCCGGCGTCGGACCGGTCATTATTTCCGGAGTCGAGTAATCGGCCAAGGTGAGGATGGATAACCCTTGGTATGTGCCTGTAATACCTTGTGTGTTTTGTTGTTTGAATGAACTGCTGAGAGGGTCATTGTTGGTTATTTAACTGTTATGGTTATTGATGCTGTCGTTGTTGGACTGTGTTATTGGTCGAGAGAATATTGTGATGAACTGTTAATTGTGAAAAATTGGTGTTATATGTATTGTTGTTGGATATTTGATTTTATGGAATTGCTGTGGTTATTTGGCTGTTATGGTCATTGTTGTTGTTGCTATGATGTTGATTTGCTTGAATGAACCGCTGTGTTGACTGTTATTGGTTTATTGGATATTATGTTGTGATTGACGTTGATCTGACAATTGTGAATGATTGGTGTTAAGATATGTTGACGGTTTAGTCTGTGGGATAACCTTTGGTAATAGTAAGTTGAACAACTTGTGAAATTGAATATTGGAATTGTGATGTTATATATTATTGTTGAATATTTGATGATACGGATTTGTTGATGTAGTTTATGTGTGTGATTCTTGATATTGCTCTGCTTGATTGAACTGCTATGTTGACTGTTAATGGTTTCTTAGATACTGTGTTGCGATTGATGTTGGATTGTGAATGATTGATGCTATGAAACTATTGTTGGATTGGTCTGTCGTATAATTTGAGTTAATAGGAAGTTGGATAATTGTTTGACTGATTTGGATATTGTGACTGATGTCGATAGACTGTGTTGTGACTAGTTTGTCGGAATAAACTGTGATATGGATAATTGGGAAAAAGAAAATGGAAATTGGAAGTTGATTTGAGATATGATTTGGTTGATGATAATATAATTGTCACGTGGTAAGTAGAGGTACGACCGGATGGTTTGAGACTGTTTTGTGGTGGCCATGATCTGGGTTACTTGTGATGGGCATGTTGATGCCGGTTGATTGGGATGTTGATCCCTGAGTTTGATATTGGGATGTTGATCCCGGATTTGTGATTGGGATGTTGATCCCTGAGATTGTGATTGGGATGTTGATCCCTGAGATTTGATATTGGGATGTTGATCCCGGGTTCTTTTTGATCTGGCACCATAAACAGGTTGATAGCCTGGTACGACCTTAGCTTATCCGTAACGGGGCTAGAAAGATAAAATTGGAATAATAATAAAGTCCTTGGTACGTTTGGGTCGAGTCTTTGGGTTGGTCTGTCTTGTATGGTATTGGCTTGGTACGGTTGTGAATATTGTCTGTATTTCTTCTTTGAAGTATTATAGTTGCCTGCATATCTCTGTTTATCCTTGGTTGGTGAGCACTTCGGACTCACCCCTCACCTGCGGGCTTTCATCCCGTAGGATGGGTTACTTGTGGTACAGGGTTGGTGCATTCCCGACAGGCTGCGACGTTATCCCTTGGACAGGGCTCGGATCCATAGTTTGCATCTATGTCGCATACAGTGTTTAGTGAGTTGTTAAGTCTTCCGCTGTGCATTTTATTGTTATTATTGGGTCATTGGGCCGGTTTTGTTATTTATGATGTTTCCTATTTTGGGCTGTTGGAGCTCGGATTTCAGTTGTGTACACTGTATGCTTGGGCTTATATTGGTTGGGTTGTCACAGTTCCGGCACGTGTTTACTGTGTACGGTAGATACGGGTCGGGGCGTTTCACCTTCAAATTAATCCACCTTTTCTTTTTTTTTTCGTCGAATACCTTCAAATGCTACCTATTACTTCCACATAAAATACGCATATTACACATGATTCTAAAAAAGAATACAAAAAATAATTACGGATACACACTTGCGTCATGCCACCATACAGCAGTTGTGTGTGTACTAACTCCATATGACCAAAAAAAGATCCATAAAAAATTATGACAAAAAAATAATCTTAAAAAAATAGTTGGCACATGATTAGCCCGGCACTTTATGATAGGAAAAGAAAATGAATTACCAGCCCAATGTTTTCTTCCTTTAGCAAAAAGAAAAGGAAAAAAAATTAAGATACTTTTGAGAATAATTTAAAGAATTAAGATACTTAGCACTCAAACTTGGAACAATCTTTTATTCTTACTAGCTTTTCTCCACGTACTGCACGTAGTACGGTAATATATAATATAATTATTTTTAAAAATTAATTTTTAATGTAGCATGATACATTTTTTAAATTTTATGTTAGTTCTCAATTATTTGTATTTTTTTACATATATATCTTATTTATTTTGATGTATAAGATATCGTAATATATTTTTTATATTTTTTAAAGTCAATACGAAGATAATTATTCTATTCAATTTATCAGATGCTTTCATCATTTATATATTAATTTGAATTTATCATATAGTTTCAATAAACTTCGAGCACATCCCTGATGAGTTCTCATGATTATTCTTCTTCATAATTGTTGTTCTTGATTTTAATTTTTGTTAAGTGTTTAAGTTCTTTTTTGTAATTATGTTTCTTCAGTATTTGTTTTTTGATTCCTCTTATTCGTATGATCTAAAGGGATAAGAACTCTTCATGATATTCTAAATTATATAATTTATCATATTAAATTATATATTTAGTAAAAAAAATAATTACATTAATTTGTTGACTTTTATAGTATAAAAGAGTTGTTATAGAAGACTTATAATTTGTTGATATTCATAATTATTATAACAGATTATATGTCATTCATTAGTGTATGACGTATCACTCATTATTTGTTATTATTAATATAATATTAAATAAGGGTATTTTAGTCTTCCAATTTGAAGAGGTCATGCTTTTATAGATAGTATAGATTATACATATAGATTCAATATTTGTCCAATTATAGGATGATTTTACCCTTTTGGTAAGGATTTTAATCTTAAAAATATGGCAAGGGCCAGTTAAGCGAGTTAAGCCAGCTTATCAGTCAAAGCTTATATAATTTGTTTTTGGGGTGAATCATAGCTTATATTTAAACAGACTGTCAAAATGGTTGGAGGTTCGATATAGCAGTTGCAGAACTCAAAAGAAGAGAAAATTAACCATCAAAATAATTGTGGCCTGATTAGTGTTATTCAAATTCACAAGAAAAAAAGGTGTAGCCGAGAAAAGCTGATGCTCCCTTTTTGAGACTATAGGGGCATTCTATCCGATTATAAAGCCCATACACTGAACTAGTTGAATAGAAAGATAAGGCACAACTTAACTACGTCTTTCAAGTTTCAACACTACAGTTCTAGAACCAATGATGAGATAATCCCAGTCTAAATGGAAACTACAACAATTATAGTAGTGTATACAAGTAGATGCATGAAGTACCACAAGAATTGAAAAAGAAAAGGTACCATAACATTAGTGAAAGGAATCACAGAGGTCATACATAACCAACAAATTCGACAACAGCATACAATAAGAAATCCACCGGGGATTATCAAAACCCCAGCAAAGAAGGTATTAGATAGATCCCAAGGAGAATGACGAACTAACAAGTGACAGCATATAAATGTGAGTGCATGGGAGGGAGAGAGAGAGAGGGAGAGAGAGAGAGAGAGAGCAGTTGAATTCAATTAAGCAAAGATAGCCAGCTGAAACGGGATAACCCCAGAAAATGTGAGGCTATAAACAGGGAATTGAATTGTAGCTAACTATTGACAAACATTCAATCATTGACACACCTGACTCTCACTTATTGCAGTATCCTTTGATCCAGACTTAGAAGCCCATACAAGTTTCACTGTCAGAGCAGGTGCATTTGAACCAAGAACTGTATTCACCTTGACCTGATTATAATTACAGCGCAATATGTTGAAACTTTGTTGCATACTTCAAGAACTCTTTATGTTTCAGAATACAAAATACTTACTATTTGGACAGCAGCACACCTTGGGAGTGTCCTTTTAAGTCAATGATAGGACTGCAGCTGGAAGTGATAGAATTAATGGGATGAAAACCCAGCATCAATAAATAAGAAATTACCCATAAGATACTGAACACGGATAAACCGAAGCCAAACTGTTACTTTTGGTCCACCTGTTAATCCAAGTTGAAAGTTACAACTTAAGCAATAGTCTTTGCACCATGTAAGTTAGTATAAATATTTGTTAAGCCTGATGACTGTAATGATCTGAAGTCTTAACTAGAAAAATCTCCTCTCTAACTAATTTTTTTAAGAAAAAAACTGCCGGTCCACTTATTATTACAATTCTTACTCTGCATTTAGGCTACAAAGTGGACTTGCTGACATAAAGTTGCATGAATATTGATATTGAATGCCACCACCACGAACGCCCAACCAAAGAGGCAAAAGGAATTACAGGACACAGTACAATATTATCATATTATCTACCTCAAAACAAGTTGCAACCCTTTGGCCTCTTGCAGATAACAATGCAGCAAAACTAGCAGAAGCTGGACTGTAGAGTGTTTAGATCAGCTAATTAGGAGAACCCTCTTAATTCTTCTTTAAAGCAAGTGAGTGTCCCCAGATAAAATTCACGGAGAAGTGAAAATTGCAATCTACCTTCACTGCTCTCACTTCACGGAGAAGTCACTAAACCGGAAAATATATCCTACACAGTAACATAAATAAACAGCAACAACACACACTCTGTCAGTCAAGAGCAAAGAAACACTTACACTGGAGGTGATTCTCAATAGATAATTACCAAAAAAAAAATTACAAAATTAGGGGTCGCTAAAAGGGGAGAAGGGAGGAAAAGCAAGGAGATCGCGGGAAATTAGGGGCATTAAAGAGAGAGAGAGAGAGAGATCGGCGAAGAAATGGCTTACCAGTGGCGGTGGCGGTGGTGGATCGGGAGAGAGTGAGGGAACACCTAAGAGTGGTGGTCGGCGATCTTCTGTCTCTCTCTTTTCTTCTCTCACGCGCAGATGGGACACCTCTGGGAGCGAAGGTCGGCGATCTGGCACCTCCGGTCGTCGAGTTTGGTGCAGAGGAGGGAGGATTGGAGGGCGGAGGGGAAGAAGAAGAAGAAGCGGCGGGGCTTTGAGAGGAGGAGAAATGTTAGGCCAAAGAAGACAACCGAGGCTGATTGGTTCGGGAGATTTGAACTTTGAAGGGTCGAATAGCCAATGTGTTTTTTCTAATATTTTGATGAGACATGTACTTTTGGAAAAAAATATATTAATTTTCTACCCTTTGTATTTCTTTGTGTTTTTACATATAGATCTTGTATTTTAATTCTTAAAAAATGTAATATCTCTTATGATTTTTAAAGTTTATGATACAGGGTTATTCTACTAATTTATTAGGCATCCTCATCAATTATATAGATTATATTCAATTTGAAGTTTGTTACATGTGGATAATTATTCAATATATGAGGCCAAGTTCTAAAGTCATGATGTTAAACCTGTGAATTATGTCTAAGTGTTTATTGCTATATTATAATTATAAATAATGGTAAAAAAGTTTTTCTTGTCCCTTCACTTTTTTGTTTTCGTATTTGTTGTCCCTCTTCCTTTTTTTTTTTTTTCACTCAACATGTCCCTGAAGTCTCGTTTTACCGGGCCACCATGTCCTTTTTACATGTTATAGCCGGTAAATTGCTGTAATGCTGACACGTATCTATGGGGCCCACAGTCTACAAATTTTTAATTCTATTCTTTTTTTTCTTTCTCCCTTTCCTTTTTTTCTCTTCTTTATTCTTTATTCTTTTTTTCCGTTTCCTTTTCTCTTTTCTTTTTTTTTTTCCCCTTTTCTTTCTCTCCCTTTCTTTTTCTCTTTTCCATCACCGTTTCCATCCTTCCTCTCTTGCCTCTCATCACATCTCTACACTCCCACCTCCCACTCCCACCTCCCACTCGATTCTTTTTTACCAATCTTTAATTAACCCCAATGGGAGATCCTTCTAGACCCGCCACCGGCTACCCTCTCCCCCCCAACGGCCAACCTCCTCCTCCTCCTCCTCCGCCATCCGGCGGCGCTGACGTCGCCTACCCTACCAAGCCCAATACCCACCACCCTCCAACCCTCACTACTACAAACAACAACAGCAACCAACAACCGTACCCTTACCTAAACCCTCAACCCACTATCTTCCGCCGCCTTGCCTGCAACGCGAGGAAGGAGGAGTTCGGAAGCGGCGCGACGCGAGGAGGAACGGCCCGGAACTGCTGTCGGCGAAGGCGGCGATGGAGGATCTTGAGCAGGGGCGAGGAGACGCGACTCGCTGCTCACCTCGGCTCGGCATTGTCGTCGGGTGGAGGGGCGCGACGGAGAGAGAGTAGAGGAGAAGGGGCTGTTGGCGGCGGCACGACCGCGTGCACAGGAGAAGGAGGCGATGGTGGTGCTGCACGCGGTGGTGGCGGTCGGCGGGTGAGACGGCAGTGGAGGAGTGAAGGAGAAGAAGAGAAGATGGGGGTGTGTGACGTCGTTTTGGGGGTGAAGAAGGGTTGTTTAATTTCTTCTTTCTCCAAGGTTTGTTAATGGTGATTGATTGAGACGGCAAATGAGGCAACGTCGTGCTGTTGTGATTTCGAGTCCGGCGGTAAGGGTGAGGGAGCGGTGGGGATGATTCTTAAATAACAAAAAAGAAAAAGAGTAGGAAAAAAAAGTAAAGAAATATTGTATTAAAATGTTAGTTAAAAAAGGAAAGAAAATAAAAGGAGAAAGAGAAAAGAGAAAGAAAAAAGAAGGGAAGAGGAAAAAAAAATAGAATAATAGGTATAAAGTGGGGCCCACCTTACACATCAGCATTTACGGCTATAACATGTAAAAAGGACATGGTGGCCCGGTAAAACGAGACTTCAGGGACATGTTGAGTGAAAAAAAAGGAAGAGGGACAACAAATGCGAAAACAAAAAAGTGAAGGGACAAGAAAAACTTTTTTACCTGTAAATAATATATAAAAATGTCAGTATTACTTGTAGCTTGGATATAATTGTAAAAAAAAATATCATTGATAGTGTGAAAATCGAGAATTGAATGCATACCTTTATTTGATTGATTATTATGATAAAATATATTTTTTAAAATATAATAAATATAAATATTTGATCATAAAATTACAAACTCAATCTTTTTTACAACGATATTTTTATGTTTTAACCAAATAACAACACAAGACACATATTATTTTTTTAAAAAAAGCTTAAATAATAAAATTTAGAAGTAGTATAAAACTTATTACATATAAAATGTAACAGCCCGGGTAAAAATTTGGATTTTTACCTGGACTGTAAAAGTCTTTTTACAGTGATTTACCGAATGAATTAATCTTGGGTAATCAATTCAAGGTAAATCGGGCGTCGTTTTTCGTAACTGAGGTTTTTCCCGCGCTCGGGATTTTTCCGTGTAAAAATCACACCGGAAAATAATTAAGTGGGTATATCAGTTATTTTCTGGTCCGGTTTGGACACGCCTGCATTATTGAGGCAATAATGCAGGCGGCGCCCTCTCTTTTTCTGCCCGTGTCACCCATGAATTTCTGCCTGCCTTTGCACCCCTCACCTGCGGGCTTTCATCCCGTAGGTTGAGTTATTTGTGGTTCAGGTAAGATGCATTCCAGACAGGCTGCGGCGTTATCCCTTGGACAGGACTCGGATCCATTAGTTTGCATCATGTGTCGCATACAGTGTCTTTGTGAGTTATTAAGTCTTCCGCTGTGCTATTTATTGCTATTGTTGGGCCATTGGGCTGGTTGTGTTATTATTGATGTTACCAAGATTTGATGACGGTTTCATGTTGGGCCGAAGGGCCAGATTTCTAATGTTTATATTTTGGGTTGTTGAGCCAGTTTTCTGTTGTCTACACTGTATGTTGGGCTTTGTTTGGTTGGGTCGTTATAGTTCCGGCACGTGTTTACTATGTACGGTAAATACGGGTCGGGGCGTTTCATAAATTTTTTTTGATTTTCCATATGATTAAACACAAGAATTTTAAATTTTTCAAAATTAGCCATATGAAAAAGAATTTAAAAATTCCCTATTCATACATTTTGAAAATTTTATGGAATTTATGTTTTAAATATTTTTATAAATTTTAATATTTTATGAAGTTTAATATTTTTAAGTTTTCATTTCTAATAGTTTATAAACAATTCTAAATTTTAAAAGTTTGGATTTTAAAAATTTTAATTAAGCCATAATTCAAAAATTCTATTCTCCAAACTTAAAACAATATTGAATTTGGAGAATTAAATTTTTAAATTTCTATTTTTTACTAAGTTAAATATGCTTAAAAAATTTTAAAAAATTGGAAAAAAATTCTACATCATATATTAAAACAATAATAATATTTTATAAAATTGAAGGATTTAGTTTCCTCCAAACAATAGGGGCATGAAACTCTATCATGGATAATCCAACCACAGAGCATTCCATAAGTCGAAAAATTACTTACGGTACATAACAATGCAGTTTTTAGATTGAAATTTTGCATTGTCCAAGCATCAAAGATGTGTATCCCATCATACCAAAGAGTCTTTTAAGTCATCAATCAATGGTCTCAAACAAACATCAATTTTTCTGCCAGGATATTCAGTAATAAGTAATGATATGAACATATAAGGTTCCTTCATTGACATACCTGGCGATACATTGTATACAGTCATTTAGACCAAGACGACTGAGAACTCGAACTATAACTGAAAGGGCAAAATCCATTTCGAGCTTCAGAGGAATCTGGTCAAATTCTAAAGGATAATTCTTTTGAAAAAAATAATAATATATTTACCAACTAGGAATATTATCATTTCTATTTAAAGACAAATTAACATTATAACCTATATTATATATAATAGTGAGAATTTAATTAAAAACAATTAAAATATAAGAAAATTTGTGTAAGTTTACGATGAATGAATAATTTGATAATGACGAAAATAATCATTAATGCTTTCTTTTACTCGATTTGTTGGGTTACATAAAAGATTTGTCGATAAGCAAATAGTTTATTATTTTTATTTATATAATTTCATTTATTCTTATATAATAATTAATTTTAAATAATAGTCATATGTTGTCCAATGTCCAGTTGATTTGGTTAGTACCCGCAACATCACCATATCGTTTAACTAGGATTTTCTTTTAAAAAAAATGATTTAAAAAATAGAAGAAAAAAGTGTTGAAAAGCATGGAAAAAAAAGAAAAAAAATCAAGCGTAAAAACATTCTCATGCTGTAGGTCTATAAGTTGCGTTTACGATGTTATGACAGAATTACTTTTAAATAGTTAAGTTACTAATTTGTTATAGAAAAAAACGAAAATTAATTTGCCAAAATAATTTTGAGGTAAAAATAAAGTGAGTGAATTGAAATTTTTCCTAATAAAAATAATAATGGCATTCACTTTTTGGAATGAACAGAAAAAAAGTGTGAAGATTTTTTTTAGATAAACTTAATTTTGTTGGTGGCCCCTTTTCAAAAACTTTAAACGGTTATAAAATGAAAAATCTGATTTCTCCACGTGCATGCATCAATCACTCTATTTAATTTAATTTAATTTTCTTTTTTAAAATTTTATTTTTGTTACTCGCATTGTCAGTACTAGATGGAGGGGGCAAGATCTGACAAAAATAAGTTTGAAGTATTTCTATCCTAGATTTTTTAATTCAGGTGGTTAAATCTTACAAAAATAAAATTCGAGATACATCTATCCGGATTTTTTTTAGTTCAGGTGGTTAAATCCATTTAGTCAAAAATTCAGGTGTTCAAAAAATAATTAATGAAATGCCCCGATCCGTATTTACCGTATACACAGTAAACACGTAGGACCACATACTATTACAGTATCCACAGAGGCAAATATCATAACCAACAATAATTATACAATAACAGTACATAATACATCAACAGTATTTGTCCCGGTACGGGGACATTATTACAACAAGCAACCGAATCAAAGAAATAAAATGCAAGCAGCGGAAGTCTTAATACAACATAACAACAACAATGAAATTGATGCAACGCAGGATGGATCCGGGCCTGGCAGAGGGTGCGCCACAGCTTGCCTCGAACGTACCTGAGCTACGTACAATCAAACTACGCGACCAGGTCACGCAGGCGAGGGGTGAGTCCGAAGTGCTCACCGGGTAAAATCCATAAGCAAACATACATATACAAACAATCGATAATAACCAAGTCACATCAACATTTAACTAAGGTTCTCACGAACCCCAAACAACACTCATTGTGGTTCTCACTAAGGTTCTCACGAACCCCAAATTTTATTATCAGGGCCCCTATCACTAGTTAAATGGTGGCCGACGCCTGATAGTCAAGCTAGCTAGCCCGTGGACCCCGCCCTGGTACCTCCACGTATAACTGGCACAGACAGGGAGCAGACCCCAAGCACACTCTCCCCCAGCGCCTAAAATAAAAATTGGTACAGACAGGGAGCAGACCCCAAGCACACTCTCCCCCAGCACCATAAAAATACGACTACCATCTGGCTGTTCCAACATTTAACTGTGACTTACTAGATGTCTAAGTGTATTCAATTTTTATTATTTCTTTTCCCTCAATTAGTTACTAAACATCTATTATCCGACTACTATCTCATTATCCCGAGCAGGCTCACAGCCTCTCCGCTCGTCTGGATAATACAAACTTATTCCAACTGTTTTCCTATACTAGTATCCTCGGTACTCTACTCACACAATTTTCACAATCAACAACAGCAGTAATAACCTACTAATACCAACATTTCTAACATTATCAATAACATCAACAGTAGCATCAATTCAGCAACATCAACGGCAACAAATATCAATTAAATTCATCTCACAACAACCATTCACAGCCACAAAGAATTATTCAAGCATATAACACACATAATAAACAAACAACAACTTGGTACTACGGGCAGTATATAAATATTTACTTATCCTCACCTTAGCCGATTCCTATTCCTGAAAGTCCTCGAAATGTTCCTGCTCAGGCTCCTCAGGGTACTGCTAGTTATCAATTCCTTGGTATCAAGGTGACGACGGAGCAGGGCGGCGGCGTGACGAGGCTGGGCGTGCGAGCGAGAGCGGCAGGCGGCAGGGCGGCGCGACACGACGCACGAGAGCACGACCGGAGCGAGGGGTTGTGGCGGCTGCGACGAGCGACAGAGAGGAGAAGAGACGGGCGGAACTGGGCGGTTCTACTGTCGGGTCCGGCGGCTGCAGCGAGGGGGAGAAGAAGGGTGTGAGAGCGGCGCGAGACGCGTGCAGGAAGGGAGAGGGAGATGGTGGCGGTCGGCATGAGGCTGTGGTTCTCGGGCGGTTGCGGTGTGTGGTGGTGAGGTGGCGGCGGCGGCGGCGTGTTTTGTTTGTTTTTTTTTTTTACATATAAAAACCTACACTGGATTGTGTTGTGTAACAACCCGGGTAAAAATTTTGATTTTTATCGGACTGTAAAAGTCTTTTTACAGTGATTTACCATTGAATTAATCTTGGGTAATTAATTCAAGGTAAATCGGGTATCATTTTTCGAAACCTAGGGTTTTCCCGCGCTCGAAATTTTTCCGTGGATTTTACGGACCAAAGTTGGTATTTTTCGGGTCCCGGAATCCTCAGAAAAATCACACCGGAAAATAACTAAGGGGGGTATCAGTTATTTTCTGGTCCGGACCGGACTCGCTCCATAATGCAGACAAGTTGCATTATTGAAGTTCACACGCTGCACAGTATTTTACGTTCTATAAAAAAGAAGAAGAAAGCAGGAGAAGAGGAAGAAAGAGAGGGGGGAAAAAAGAGAGGAAAAGAGAAAAAAAGAGAAAGAAAAAAAAGGAAGAAAAAGAAAAAAAAGGAAAAAAATAGAAAATCGGAAAAAAAGGAGTAGAAGAAGAAAAAAGAAAGAAAGAAAGAAAAAATACAAAACCAGAAAAAAAAAGAAAATAGAAAGAAAAATAAAGAAAATAGAAAAAAAGAAAGAAAAATGGAAAAAAAAAAGAAAATCGTGAACAGTGTCGTCACCCTTTCTTCCTCGGGATACTGTGCATGCCGACGAGATCGGCGCCGCCTCTCGACGCACCGCCCACACCATCGCCTTCGTCGTGCCATGGCGATCTCGAAGCCGTCGCCCCCGAGCTCTTCCATCGCCGAAAATGCCGCGACGCGCCGTTGACCCGTGGATCCGCCTTGCACCGCCACCTGTACCAGCGACATCGCCCTCGCCTCGTGATGCCTGCATCGTTGCTGCTGCTCGCGCTCGTCGCGCCTGTCGCCGCCGCAGCTGCTCAACCCGCCAAGGTGAGCAGATCCGGGTTGTTGACCCGCGTGCTTGTCCGGGTCGCGAACCTGGATTCCAGTCGTGGGTCGTCGTTTGGGTTGGGTTGTTTGGGCTGGGCATGGGCTTACTGTTCATGGCCCAGTCCAGTAAAAAAAATAAATAATATATATATATATAATTATTTACTTTCTGAAATAAAATCAGTTTTGAGAAAAAAATTGTATATTTACTTTGAAAAAATTATGGTCAATTTAATTATGGTATTTGAGAAAAATATAAATATATATACTTTGATAAATAATTAAGTTATGTTTTGGAAAAACAATTATTAGTTGGAAAAAAAATATATATACCATGAAATAGTTTTTGGAAATATTATATATATATTATTTTCCCTGGAAAATTATGGTTGTGGAAATATATATATATGTTGAAGCGCCCCGACCCGTATTTACCGTACAGGGTAAACACGTGCCAGAACTGTTCTTACTACAGTAGCAAACAGAACATACAAAATATAATACAATACACGCAAACCACATATACAATATCCGACACCCGACCTCGGGGTCCATTATTCAAGCCAACATTCCAATCTGATCAACATCAATATAATACAGCAGCAACAACAAATTCACAATAGAAAAACAAGCAGCGGAAGACTAAAATGCAGATGCAGCGGCGTATGGATCCGGGTCAGGTGGAGAAGTAAGCAGCAGCCAACGAACATCGTACCTGAGCTACGATCAACCAAACCTACGGGATGAAACCCCGCAGGCGAGGGGTGAGTCCGAAGTGCTCACCGACGAAGGATAAACAAAGATATATTCAACTGTAATACTTTCGAAATAAGCACGACAATCTCAACAGTAAACACAACCAATCACAACACATGAAAACCACCACAAGCAACTAACCAAGACCAAAAGAATGCTTAAATATTATCTTATTACCAATTTTATCTTCCGGGCCCGTCACTGGACAAGCTAGGGTCGTACCTGGTTATTAATTAATTCCGGATACTAGGTCTAAGAGAATCACACTACTCTTACCATACTGAAATCCACAACCCCAAAACCGGATATTTGGTATATCCAAACCACTGGGTATTCGGTATACCCCAACCACAGGCAACATGCCAACCAGATATTCGGCATATCTAAGCCACTGCGGATATTCGGCATATCCGAGCCACTGGGTATTTGGTATACCCCAACCACAGTCATCATCATATCAACCAACACAAGTAACCAACCATAGCATCTCAGAATTAATTTTCAAACCATCGGGTCGTACCTCTACTTTCCAAGTGACAATTATATCATCATCTCAAATTAATTTCCAATCCCATTACTCTATCATCATAACTTATCTTTTAATCATCACAAATTACTTCTCAAACTCAACCAGCCAATAATTTCTTATTTCCAAATTCTCACAATCAACAGTTCAATGATTTCTCACAATTTCACAAACCAACAGCATATTTCAACAACATCATGGCAAGTCCACATCAACAAATAGCAACAGTAACATCAACAGTTTCCAAAGCAATCATATAGCAGCTAATAAACAGTTCAAGTAAACAACAAATTCATACACAGCATTACAGGCACATATCCAGGGTTATCCATCCTCACCTTAGCCGATATCAAGTTTGGAACTGTCCCACTGACTCCAAGTCCGGCTCCTCAGGTATCAGCTCGTTATCAACTCCTATATCAAACAAATAATATGCATATATAAGATGGTATGCTCATGCTTGACTTTTACTATAATCCGTAAAAAGAAATAACTAACGCGATAACTCGGTACTTCCCCGGGTTATTCCATTATCATCGTCTCCTCCACTTATTCCCAGGATCCAAAATATTACTATATTTATTCCTATTCCCGGTTATTATTCCGGTACAATACCTATTATGTAATACTCTTCTCAAAATTATTATTATAACTCACTATGTATTTATATTCTCCACAATTATTCCCCTCTTAACAATTATTTTATATCCTATATATTTCCCAAAATTGATTTTTCACAATCCATGCACTTCTCCAAAATTTATATTTCCATTGACTCCATAATTATATTTTCCTGATTCCCCAAAATATTATTTCCACAATTCATTTTAATTCCAGGTTTTTCCTCAAAATTATATTTTCTTCCCTTTTATTATTTTTTTCCAATTATTTCCTTTTTCCAGAATTTTTAAATCTATTTCAGAAATTTATCTTCTTCTTTTTTTTTTCTTTTTTTTTCCTTGGGCTGGGCCTAAACAGTGCTGGCCCAACTCAATTACTAAGCCCACATACACCCTAGGCCACTGGTCTCTATCCTTACCCAAAACGCAGCCCAACCAAAACCTAACTATTCAGCCCAAATACTTAGCCCAATTACCCAACTCACGGCCCACACTTCCTAGCCCAAATCCAACCCTAAACTCACCCCAACCCGTTTCCCTCTCGCGGGTCATCTCGACCCGAGCTCCATGTAGCCGGGTCGTGCTCACCTGCAGCGACGGGACGGCGGCGAGGAGCAGGCGAGGCTGCAGCGTCACAGGCGGCGCGAAGACGATGCAGACGGCGGCAGAGGAGGGGCGAGGGAGGTTGCTCGGCCGCTGGTGGTGCTCGTCGCCGTCGGCAGTGTGGAGGAGGGGCGGCGGCGTGTGCTTGGTTTGATGGCGGCGGTGTGTTCTGCAGGTGACGGTGGCGGCGCGACTCGTTGCAACGTCGGCGTGGAAGGAAGGAGGAGGAGCAGGGATGGCGTGGCTCGGGCGGTAGCAGTGGTGGTCGGCAGACGGTAATGGTGGTGGTGGTGTGGTCGGCCGGCCACGGAAAAGAAAGAAGAAGAGGAAGAAAAGAAATGAAGATGGTGTTGGGGTGACGACGTCGGATTGGGTGTGGTGTGTGTGTGTTTTGTTTGTTGTTTTTTTTTTCTTTTTCTGCTAATCTAATGAGTTTTGCAGGTGAGGCAGAGGAAATTTACAGAGTAAACTTGCACAGAGGAGTAAGGTGATGGAGATGGTGTGCAGGTGAAGAGGAATATGAAGTCACGGGTATGCACTGCGTTTCACGGGCCTCACAGTGAAGACAAGTCTTCACATGTGTACAGGGGCATGGCGGCTGCATTATGCAGTCGTGTCCCGTCCGGTCTAGAAAATATTATTAATACCCCCTTGATTAATTCCTAGCCCGATAGCTCGGGGTTAGTCCTGACTTTTCTCGATATTCCTGAACCCGAAAAATTCCAACTTGGGTCCGGAAATTCCGCAGAAAAATCCCGAGCGTAGGGCCCTGCTCGGTTTCGTATTCCGAAGCGTAAATTACCGTTAATTAATTATTCAAGATTAATTTTGATGGTAAATACGGTAAATTAATTTTTTTACAGTTGGTAAAAACATGAAAATTTCCTGGGCTGTTACATATGTACTTTGAAAATTAAAGATAATTATATTTTTGTTTTGAAAATTATTATTATGTTTACAACATGATATGTATATTCTGGAAATTATATATATGTTATTATTTTTCTAGAAAATTATGGTAATTATTATTTTGGAAAAAATATATTATTTTAATGAAATATTTTAAGAGAGTTTTAATTAAAGTATGGTACCGAAATTATATTCGAATATACATACGGTATAATATTTTCGGTAAAAGATGAAAATAAAGGATATGAACCGGGATGAGTTTATTTCGCAGTATCGGCATCATGACATACTCTTATGTGCATCTTATGTGAGTATATATTGTTTTGCTGTATAGGTTTGGATATCGGGCAGTTTCCCGAGGAGCCGGCGTCGGACCGGTCATTATCTCCGGAGTTGAGTAATCGGCCAAGGTGAGGATGGATTTCCTTCAATATGTGCGTGTATTACTCGGTTATTATGTTTGATGATTATTGCTTTGTCGGGATGTTTATCCCATTGTCTTGATTGTTGTCGGGATGTTTATCCGAGTATTGTGATTGGTTTTTGGACGTTTATCTTTGAGTCTTTTGGTATAAGTATAACGGAATAAATAATAAATTGTGATAAGGATGTTGATCCTTGATTTTGGATAGGGATGTCTACCCCGGTATTTTGGTTAGGGATGTTGATCCCTGTGATTTGATTTTAATGATGATAATATAATTGTCACGTGGTAAGTAGTGGTACGACTCGATGGTTTAAAACTGTTTCGTGGTGGCCATGACCTGGGTTACTTGTGATAAGCATGTCTATGCTTGGGATGTCTATCCCGTGATTATTTTTGGGATGTCTATCCCTGAGTTCGTATTTTTGGGATGTCGATCCCTGGGTTCTCTTGGATTTGGTCTGGCACCCGGAATATGTTGATAATCAGGTCTGACCCCTAGCTTATCCGTGACGGGGCCCGGAAAGATAAAATTGGAAAATTGGATTTTTGTTTTAGTCTTTTGGGTCATGGACCGGTTTTGGATCTTGTCTTTTGGTTTTTGCTTGTTTTTTACCTTAAGTATTTATAGTGTGCATATTGATTGTCTATCCTTCGTCGGTGAGCACTTCGGACTCACCCCTCACCTGCGGGCTTTCATCCCATAGGATGAGTTATTTGTGGTACAGGTTTGGTGCATTCCAGACAGGCTGCGGAGTTATCCCTTGGACAGGGCTCAGATCCATAGTTTGCATCAGTGTCACATACAGTGTCTTGTGAGTTATTAAGTCTTCCGCTGTGCATTATTTTTACTATTGTTGGGCCATTGGGCCGGATATGATGTTATCATTGTTTTTATTTTGGGCTGTTGAGCCCGAGTTTCTGTTGTACACACTGTATGCTAGGCTTGTTTTGGTTAGATCGTCACAGTTCCGGCACGTGTTTACTGTGTACGGTAAACACAGGTCGGGGCGTTTCATTTTGATAGCGGAGCGGGCATTAGGTCTTGTTGGGCAGTCCTTGTGGGTCTGTTGTCCTTGTTTGCATAGTTCGCTCCATTTTTTTATTATTTTATATCATTTAGTTAGTGCATTATGGATCCAGTCAAGGGACGCCAGCTGTCGCAGAACATTCTCATAAGAGGTAATTGATGCCATAAATAAGCGGAAATATAAATATTATTGATAATACTAATATTATCATTACAAACATAAATATTACATTGATATTTTATAAAAAATAAAAGTACTTTTATCTTCTCGGAACGACGTTGACCCTGAAGCTGTTGGGGTCATTGTTGATGTTGACCGTGATGTTGTCGCTCCACGAGAACCACATGCCACCTATGCTGTTCTGGCCAGGAAGCTCGAACCAGTTTGCTTGAGGGAACCGGAGTGGGATGAGACCGTGATCGTCTTCAGGCTGCCATTGGGTCTCCGTGAGAAGAACCATGTTTGGCTTGTACTGGTTCTTCAGGTCCCTCAGGGTACGCGAGAACTCCTAGGAACGTCTAGCGACTCCTCTGCAGTTCCACACCAGTAGTCGGGCCTTTGGCCAAGTTACGGGTAACCGAGTGATTCTGGGCATGCTTTGGGCAGTCATCGAGAGCTGATAGTAGGTGCCTTGCTCCAGGAAATGGCAAGTGGACTCTAGGTTGAACTCCTGAAGTCTTTCAGAGATGAAAAACATGACGGAGTTTGCCGAGCCGTAGTAGGAAGTCCTCAGAGTGCCATGGTCCTCTAGGAAGAACGTCTCTTCCATGGAAGTGACGAAGAACCTTGACGAGTAGAGTTCGTCGACGAAGACCAGATGGGGCATCCTGTCGAGCTCGTTCGGTAGTTCTTTTGGATGCTCGTTGATCATGCTGTAGGCCAGCCGATTTCTTCTGCCTACATTGGCACCTTCGACGAAGAAGACGGATGATGGAGCAGGCATTGTGTTTTGTACGTGTTGGTGTTTTGTTTTTTTTGAGTTTTGAGGTTTCTTTGCCTGAGCGCTTGTTTGTGTTAATATGCTTTTGATGATTTGCTTCTCACCGCACTGTCTTTTATACTCTTATGGGGAGCGTGATTACTGTTTTCGATTTTCAAGATTTTGCTTTTTGAAAATTTTGTCGTTGCTTCATTTATTGCTTCGTTACTTTATACGTTTTTCGGGCTACAAATGCCAGTGTTTTTCAGCCCTCTTCTATCTTACGATTTTCGAACGCCCTGGCTACCTTGACGTTTCTTTTTATGACTCTTTCTTGCATCTTTTATCACATGCATTTGGGACGGTTGAGGCTAGACTGATGGGACCATACCTCGAGTAGAGTGCATGTGCGACAAGCTTACACCTGTTCAAACAGCATGGAGGGATACGAGACTTGACATGCGTTTTTGGCTCATGCGGAATTCGTGGACAAGTGGATGGCGTTTCTATCGAGGGACACAGGACGCTCTCGTGATCGTCACCTTGTGAGATAACGGACGTCTTTTTTTGTGAGAGAAACCGACGTCATCGTTAACTCTGCGTGTCACGTTTCTCGGGATTGGGGATGTTTACGATCGATCTAGAGCGCCGACCACAAAAACGTGTTTTGTTTTAACTTCTTTATATTTTGGTTTTGTTAAATGAGTTTTGTTTTTAATTTCTTTATATTTAATTTTATATCCTTATTGTTGATTTTGTTTTGCTTTGAGATGTTTTTAACTTTTTGTTAGCATGAGTTTTCATAATTTAATAAGAGATTTTGAATTGAAAAGGAAACTTATTTTATTTAATTCATAACGGTTTTACAATACGGAGAAGAAGTACTCTATTGAGTTACATGCTTCTCTAAGTCTTTTACAAGTTTTTGGACGTTTTTGACGTGAGGAAAGAGTTCCGCGCACGCCAGTTCTATTTGCATCACCGCCGAGCTGATCTTCTTCAGTGAGACATTTAGCTGCGTCAGCGTCTGCTGCGGAGTGCTGCTTTCAGCAGTTGCCTTGCCCTTTCGATCTTCAGCTTCTTTGGGAGCACGCTTCTTCCGCCGTCTTCGAGAGACCACCATGTGTTCCTTCAGGCCGGCGATGTTCGTCTTGAAACGCTTCTTTGGCGGTTCTTCATCGGAGTTTGTCGGGAAAGTAGTGCCGCCGATATAGCTGTTGTTCTCGGAGTCTGAGGTAGTTCGAGATCGGATTGGAGAGTCCATGACTGTGTGTGAGTTTGCCAGTCATGAGGTTGGGTTCTTATAGAGGATGAGATGTCGCTTAAGGGTATAAGCGGTATCTCGGGTTGAGTTGGGACACCTGGTAGAGAATACCAGAAGCTTATCGTGGTAGGACCCACGGACAGGAAGGAATTTCGAGGACGAAATTCTTTTTAAGGTGGGTAGACTGTAACAACCCGGGTAAAAATTTTGATTTTTACCGGACTGTAAAAGTTTTTTTACAGTGATTTACCGTTGAATTAATCTTGGGTAATTAATTCAAGGTAAATCGGGTATCGTTTTTCGAAACCGAGGGTTTTCCCGCGCTCGAGATTTTTCCGTGGATTTTACGGACCAAAGTTGGTATTTTTCGGGTCCCGGAATCCTCAGAAAAATCACACCGGAAAATAACTAAGGGGGTATCAGTTATTTTCTGGTCCGGACCGGACTCGCTCCGTAATGCAGACAAGCTGCATTATTGAAGTTCACATGCTGCACAGTATTTTACGTTCTATAAAAAGAAGAAGAAAGCAGGAGAAGAGGAAGAAAGGAGAGGAAAAAAAAAGAGAGGAAAAGAGAAAAAAAGAGAAAGAAAAAAAAGAGAGAAAAAAAGGGAAGAAAAAGGAAAAAAAAGAGAAAATGGAAGAAAAGGAGTAGAAGAAGAAAAAAAAGAAAGAAAGAAAAAATAGAAAACCAGAAAAAAAATAGAAAGAAAATAGAAAGAAAAATAAAAAAAATAGAAAAAAAGAAAGAAAAATGGAAAAAAAAGAAAATCGTGAGCAGTGCCGTCACCCTTTCTTCCTCGGGTTACTGTGCACGCCGACGAGATCGGCGCCGCCTCTCGACGCACCGCCCACACCATCGCCTTCGTCGTGCCATGGCGACCTCGAAGCCGTCGCCCCCGAGCTCTTCCATCGCCGAAAACGCCGCGATGCGCCGTTGACCCGTCGGCAGACCCGTGGAATTGCCTCCCTGCCTTGCTATCGCCGCGCCTCGCACCGCCACCTGCTGCCGCCTGTACCAGCGACATCGCTCTCGCCTCGCGACGCCTGCACCGTTGCTGCTGCTCGCTCTCGTTGCGCCTGTCGCCGCCGCAGCTGCTCAACCCGCCAAGGTGAGCAGATCCGGGTTGTTGACCCGCGTGCTTGTCCGGGTCGCGAACCTGGATTCCAGTCGTGGGCTGTCGTTTGGGTTGGGTTGTTTGGGCTGGGCATGGGTTTACTGTTCATGGCCCAGTCCAGTAAAAAAAATAATATATATATATTTATTTATTTACTTTCTGAAATAAAATCAGTTTTGAGAAAAAAAATTATATATTTACTTTGAGAAAATTATGGTCAATTTAATTTTGGTATTTGAGAAAAATATAAATGTATATACTTTGATAAATAATTAAGTTATGTTTTGGAAAAACAATTATTAGTTGGAAAAAAATATATATACCATGAAATAATTTCTGGAAATATTATATACATATTATTTTCCCTGGAAAATTATGGTTGTGGAAATATATATATATGTACTTTGAAAATTAAAGATAATTATATTTTTGTTTTGAAAATTATTATTATGTTTACAACATGATATGTATATTCTGGAAATTATATATATGTTATTATTTTTCTAGAAAATTATGGTAATTATTATTTTGGAAAAAGTATATTATTTTAATAAAATATTTTGAAAAGAGTTTTAATTAAAGTATGGTGCCGAAATTATATTCGGATATACGTACGGTATAATATTTTCGGTAAAAGATGAAAATAAAGGATATGAACCGGGATGGGTTTATTTCGCAGTATCGGCATCATGACATACTCTTATGTGCATCTTATGTGAGTATATATTGTTTTGCTGTATAGGTTTGGATATCGGGCAGTTTCACGAGGAGCCGGCGTCGGACCGGTCATTGTCTCTGGAGTTGAGTAATCGGCCAAAGTGAGGATGGATTTCCTTCAATATGTGCGTGTATTACTCGGTTATTATGTTTGATGATTATTGCTTTGTCGGGATGTTTATCCCATTGTCTTGATTGTTGTCGGGATGTTTATCCCAATATTGTGATTGATTTTTGGACGTTTATCTTTGAGTCTTTTGGTATAAGTATAACGGAATAAATAATAAATTGTGATAAGGATGTTGATCCTTGATTTTGGATAGGGATGTCTATCCCGGTATTTTGGTTAGGGATGTTGATCCCTGTGATTTGATTTTAATGATGATAATATAATTGTCACGTGGTAAGTAGTGGTACGACTCGATGGTTTAAGACTGTTTCGTGGTGGCCATGACCTGGGTTACTTGTGATAAGCATGTCTATGCTTGGGATATCTATCCCGTGATTATTTTTGGGATGTCTATCCCTGGGTTCGTATTTTTGTGATGTCGATCCCTGGGTTCTCTTGGATTTGGTCTGGCACCCAGAATATGTTGATAACCAGGTCTGACCCCTAGCTTATTCGTGACGGGGCCCGGAAAGATAAAATTGGAAAATTGGATTTTTGTTTTAGTCTTTTGGGTCATGGACCGGTTTTCGGTCTTGTCTTTTGGTTTTTGCTTGTTTTTGACCTTGAGTATTTATAGTGTGCATATTGATTGTCTATCCTTCGTCGGTGAGCACTTCGGACTCACCCCTCACCTGCGGGCTTTCATCCCGTAGGATGAGTTATTTGTGGTACAGGTTTGGTGCATTCCAGACAGGCTGCGGCGTTATCCCTTGGACAGGGCTCGGATCCATAGTTTGCATCAGTGTTGCATACAGTGTCTTGTGAGTTATTAAGTCTTCCGCTGTGCATTATTTTTACTATTGGTGGGCCATTGGGCCGGATATGATGTTATCATTGTTTTTATTTTGGGCTGTTGAGCCCGAGTTTTTGTTGTACACACTGTATGCTGGGCTTGCTTTGGTTAGATCGTCACAGTTCCGGCACGTGTTTACTGTGTACAGTAAACATGGGTCGGGGTTGTGTACTGAATTTGGGCAGTTTGCAAGAGAATAAGAAAAGATGATTATGGTTTTGCAGGCAGTGAGGTTTTTACAGAAGGTGTTCTTTGCAGGTGAAGTTGCAAAGGAGAAGTACTGGGTGATGGTTTTCTTTGCAGGCAGGAGAAGATGGATACCAACAAAAATAAAACACAGAGTCACGTTCTTCACAGGAGGGAGACAATCTTTCACATGCACACTGGAAAAAGGCGGCTGCATAATTTCAATTATGCAGTCGTGTCCCGTCCGGACCAGAAAATATCTATAATACCCCATTGACTTTATTTTTGGCCCGATAATTCGAGGATTTTCTCGAGATTCCTGGACCCAAAAAATTCCAACTTTGGTCCGTAAAATCCGCAGAAAAATCCCGAGCGTGGGACAGAGCTCGGTTTTGGAATCCGATGCATAATTTACCCTGAAATAATTACCCAAGATTATTTTACATGGTAAATTATTGTACAAAGCATTTTTACAGTCCCGGTAAAATGTAAATTTTTACCCGGGCTGTTACAATTAAGGTTGACAAAAAATTAGGGTTAATCACCTCCTAGTGCTAAACTGTGATTAACCATGCTGATTATCTGGTTTTGATGACTAACAAATTACAAGTGTGTTGGTAGCTTTGCTTGTGTTGATGTTCACTTATAGGAAAAATTATGGTTTCTACGGATACCATATCTTGGACACACAACATATGGTTTTTATAGATACCATATCTGCGAAGCTGTCACTATCAACTTTTTGAGCAAGTTGCGTGTGGTCCTGCAAGCATTTAAATCCCACTTCCAATGTTCAGAATTGGTGAACAAGTAAGAGAAAAGGTTCAAAAATGTGCAGCAAATATTCTGAGACGCCCCGACCCGTATTTACCGTACACAGTAAACACGTGCCGGAACTGTGACGACCCAACCCAACATGACTCAGCTTACAGTGTATACAACAACAACTCGGCCCCAACGGCCCAAAATAACAAACATCAATAATAATAAAACCGGCCCATTGGCCCAACAAATATAACAACAGTGCACAGCGGAAGACTTTAACTCACACAATCACTGTAAGCAACAACAGTATGGCCTACGGCCCAACGACAAAATAAACAGCACAGCGGAAGACTTAACGACTCACAATGACTCTGCATGCAACCCATGATGCAACTAATGGATCCGAGTCCTGTCCAAGGGATAACGCCGCAGCCTGTCTGGAATGCAATATACCTGAACCACAAATAACCCAACCTACGGGATGAAAGCCCGCAGGTGAGGGGTGAGTCCGAAGTGCCCACCGGGTAAACCCATAAGCAAATATACATATACATACACCGTAACTATTCCAAGTCACAACACAACAATTAACCAAGGTTCTCACGAACCTTAAATACACACTGGTGATTCTAGACACGCTATTCCAATTTTATTATCAGGGCCCCTATCACAAGTTAAATGATGGCCGTCGCCTGGTAGTCAAGCTAGCTAGCCCGTGGACCCCGCCCTGGTACCTCCACGTATAACTGGCACAGACAGGGAGCAGACCCCAAGCACACTCTCCCCCAGCGCCTAAATATAAATAACTGGTACAGACAGGGAGCAGACCCCAAGCACACTCTCCCCCAGCACCATAAAATAAGACTACCATCTGGCTGTTCCAACATTTAACTGTGACTCGCTAGATGTCTAAGTGTATTCAATTTTATTATTTCCTTTTTCCTCGACTAATTACCACATCTCTATCATCCAACCATTATCTCATTATCCCGAGCAGGCTCGCAGGCCCTCCGCTCGTCTGGATAATAACCAATACCAAACTGTTCCCATAATAGTACCCTCGGTACCCAGCTTACACATTTCTCACAATCAACAACAGTAGTAGTCTTACTTATAACCATAATTCCAACCTCATCAATGATGTCAACAGCAATATTAATTTCAACAACATCAACGGCAACAATTATCAATCAAAATCATCTCAAAACAAATCATACACAGCCACAAAGTATCATACCAGCAACATCGAACACAGTAAGCAAACAGCAACTTGATATCACGGGATGTAAATAAATATTTACTTAACCTCACCTTAGCCGATTACTCAACTCTGGAAACATCGATCGGTCCAAAGCCGGTTCCACAAGAACTGCTCGATATCATAACCTATACAACAAAACAATGCATACACATAAATGCACATATTCGGTACTTTATGATGCCAAACTGCGTAATAACCCATCCCGGTTCTTATCCCTTATTATTTCCATTTACCGAAAATATTTACCGTACGTATTTCCGAATATAATTTCGGTACCATACTTTAATTAAACTCTTTCCAGAATATATTTCCATGAAATAACTATAATTCCCAAAATAATAATTACTATGATTTTTCTGAAAATTATAACATGCGTATATATTTTCCATAATATTTCTATAAAAATTATTATACTTTCCAAAATATAATTCCCAAGCATTGTTATTTTTAGAAAACTCCATTTTCAAAAAGTATAATCATATACACTTATTTCCTGAAATAAATACGAATTTATTAATATACATATACAATTTCCCCAAATTATTTCCTTAGTATATGTATCCTTTCTAGAAAGTAGTTACTATATAGTAATTCCTTAAAAGATATAAATCATACTACCTTGGTTTCTTGTAGTTAATATAACAAAATAATTACTTTATTGATTTTCACAAAATTACTATGTATTTATGTTTCCCAGAAATATATACTCCATATACTTTCCAAATTATAATTCCCATAATTTAAACTTATTACATTACCCTATATATATATATATATATATGTCCAAAATGATTAAGTAATATATATACACTATGTTTTATATCCACGAAAAATTAATAATTGCATTTATACATATATTTCCAGAAAATATAATTACGTATGTATTCATTATTATTATTATTATCATTTATTATTTTAATTTCCGGACTGGGCCAAGTGGTGCAAGCCCAGCCCAGAACTTAATCCCCCAAAACATCCAAACCATATTAGCCCATTCCCAAGCCTACATACCCAACCAGACTAGAACCTTAACCCACAAAGCTAAAGCCCACACGACCCAAACTCCAAGCCCAACCAAACAAAACCCAACTAAAACCCATAGTCCACAAACCAAACCCTAACCCATCAGCTACAATACCGGGTCAGACCCGACCCGTGACCCATCCAAACCTGGTCACCATCTTCTCAAGGCTCACCTTGAGTTTGCAGAGGCGGCGGCGAGCGGTGGGCGACGGGTGCGGGCGGTAGCACGGTGGCACGGGAGCAGGGCGGCATGGCGAGGGAGGAAAAGCTGGTGGTGGACGTCGCGGTGTTGAGGTGCAGCTGCGGCGGCTTCGCGTTGATGGCGGCTCCCCGTCCTGCAACGGTGCACGAGGAGGAGAGGGGAAGAGGATGGCGGCGCTGCTGCTGCACCGGGGAGGAGGAAAAGAAAGGTGGCAGTGCAGGCGGTGCCGGTTGCTGGTGGTCTTCGTCGGCAGGGGACCTCTCGCGGAGACGGCACTCCTGCAGTGACGAGTGGAGGAACGGCGGCGACGGCAAAAGGGAGGAGGAGGCGAGCTTGGGGTCGTCTGCGGCAGGAGGAGAAGGGATGGCGGTGAGGTGGTGGTCGCGCGGGGCAGAGGCAACGAGTTGAGGGAAAGTGAAGGGAGAGTGGGATCGGTGTGGAGACAAGGAAAATGAAAGAGGGAAGGAAGGGTAGTTGCAGGGCAGCGTGTGGGAGAGGAGAAAGAAAAAAAAAAGTGAAGATGAGTGGCAGACAAAAATTCACGGGAGGAGGCAGGAAGGAAAAAGAGAAAAGAGGAAAAAGAAATGGTGGGGCGATGTCGGGTCGCGGGTGTAGGCGGGGGAAAAAGAAAAAGATGGGGAAGAAAAGAAAAGAAAGAAGAAAAGAAAGGAAGGGAAGGAAAAGAAGAAAAGAGGAAGAGAGGAAAGTGGGGCCCGCGTGGCTGAAGGAAAATCGGGAGAGAGGAAGAGTTATAACCGGGAAAGAGAAAGAGGAAGAAAAGAGAAGGAAGAAGAGTGGCTCGGGGAAACCTCATTCGGCCGGTCCGGATTCTCGCGACGGAATCTCGTAGACGCAGGGATACTCCCGTCTTTCCGACAAATTCCATCCCGAGTCCAAAAATACAACTTGGGCTCGGAAAATCCGATTAATTCTCCTGAACGTCGTCCAAGTCTCGGAACTGGAAACCGAGGCTCGGTTAGTCAGGAAGATACTCCCGAGCGCGGGAAAACTCTCAGTTTCGAAAAACGACTCCCCTTTACTGTGAATTAATTACCCGAGATTAATTCAACAGTAAATCACGGTAAAACAATTTCTACAGTCCTGGTAAAAATAAAAAATTTTACCCGGGCTGTTACATATTCTATCTCATCTACCATGAAAATGGTCCCCTTGGTGGTCCAAACTTGCCGAACATAGAAACACTTTGCAACCAAGGAGATGCAACTTGCTAAGTGGTCCTCACACATATTTCTAACGTTTAAGATTAAAGAGCAAGTAAGAGAGATGTTCTAGGAGATGTTATCTCTCAAAGATGGTGGACCAAACTTTCCAAAAATAGCAATACCTTGTGACCAAAGAGTTGACATAAAGAAATGGCCCCAACTTGGAGTAATTGTGAACTCAAGTCAACTTGGAGATTCAAGGAGCCGTTAAGGAACCGTTGGAAGACTTCCCCCCGAGATTTAGAGGTATATAAGAGGACTCACAACACCTCTGAAAGTTGTTCCAGCCACTTTGAAATGTTCTATGCTTTGAAGATATAGTTTTTGCTAGAACCAAACCTTTGAAAGATTCTATATTTCGTATTGAGCTTACCTTGTGAGAATCTTCAGTGCTAAACCCTTTGTAAATACCTTTTAAGTGAGTCACTCCCAGGGTTATCTTGTTGAGATGATTATGAGCAAAACTTGGATTAGTTTTGCTAGAAACTCAAAGCTAGGATTAGCTTTTGAGAGTAGGTTTGAAGCTTGAGCCTTGGTAAAAGCTTGGGTATAGGTTTAGAGAGTGAGCCTTGGAAAAACTCTTGTAAAGGTTAGAGTTGAGCCTATAAAAAGCTTGAGTGTAGGTTAGAGCTGATCCTGTGAAAAGCTTAGGTTAGAGCTGATCCTGCAAAAGCTTGTAAAGGTTAAGGTTGAACCCATAAAAGCCTAAATATAGTGAGTGTTTGAAATCCGAAAGGAAGGAACCTTTAGGTAGTGGAGTACCTGGTGAGGGGGAATCACTCTAAATTTCTTGTGTCAGCTCTTCTTACCTATCTTATTCTCATGCTCGTTTCAAGTCACACACTCACTCTCCCAGAATCTGATTTCATAAAAACCAGATTTTCCCCAGAATCTGGTTTCACAAAAACCAGATCTTTCTAAACTCAAAAAATATTTCTATGTCTAATTCACCCCCCTCTTAGGCACTTTTGGGCTTACAATTAACCCTTTTATTCTATACACTGGAAAATAAATGAATCAAATACATTAAGCCTAAAGTAACTACACCACATTCGGAAAAGAGAAGATACACCCCAACCAAGCATAAAAAAATGTCGAAAAACAAAAGTGGAAGCACCTCATATAGAGACATAGGCCGGCCAAGATCCCAATCTATATACATTAAATCATGAACTCCTCTTTTGTGAATTTTGGTAATGGTACGTGGCATTGTTTTACTAAAAAAAAAAATTAGTCAATGATGTTCTACTGGTCGAGGATAGTTTGTTAAAGCAATCTTCTTTTTGGCTTCCCAAATGCGTCGCTTGGCTTATGTATGGAAAAAAAAAAGGAGAGGTTTATATTGGAAAAATATGAGAAAATAAAGAAGAAAATTTATATTGGATATATGAGACGCCCCGACCCGTATTTACCGTACACAGTAAACACGTGCCGGAACTGTGACAACCCAGCCCAATAAGGCCTAGCATACAATGTATAAAGCATAACCCTGGCTCAACAGCCCAAAAGTATAAACAACAATATGGCCCTACGGCCCAAAATCAATAACATCAATAATAATGAAACTGGCCCAATGGCCCAAAAACAATGACAATATGCACAGCGGAAGACTTAAACTCACTAACACTGTATGCGACACATGCAATCTATGGATCCAAGCTTGTTCAAGGGAAACGCTTCAGCTTGCCCGGTACGTTCCTGCACTACAAACAGCTCATCCTACGGGATGCAACCCCGCAGGCGAGGGGTGAGTCCGAAGCGCTCACCGACGAAAGATAAACAGTGATATATTCAACCATAACACTTTCGAGGTAAACACAACAATCAATTTAGATGAATCTATCACAAACAGCATAACAGCGGATTACAACTCAAACAACACAACAGAGGAAATTATCGCAACCAACACGATAGAGGACTCTCACCAAATCATTTCAAGCTCAACCAATCACATCACAAGAAAATTATCATAACAACTATATCAAGACCAATGAATGCTTAATTATTTTTATTACCAATTTTATCTTCCGGGCCCCGTCACTGGACAAGCTAGGGTCGTACCTGGTTATTAACTAATTCTGGATGCCAGGCCCCACCACAATCCGGGATCAACATCCCCATATCTCAAATCCGTCCGGGGTCAACACCCCAACCAACAAACCCTCTGGCAAGACACCACAGAACTAGTCTCTAACCATCTAGTCGTACCACTACTTTCCAAGTGACAATTACATCATCATCTCACTTTCAGTTCCAGTTCCATTTCCAATACTCATTATTCTTTTCCCAATTATCCACATTGACCAGTTCATCATTATCCTCTACACAATATCGCAAATCCAATAACAGAGTCTAACATCAACAACAACAACATCACAGCAGTCATAATCATCACAGACCATTTCTCATGCTCAACCAATCCGCAATTTCATATCACAAATTACACACAATTAACAGTACAACAATTATTCACAGTATCCACATGATCAATCCACACAGCCCAGCAACAGCAACAACATTCACGGCAATCAAATAACTAACAAGGATCATTTCAACGGTTCAATCAAACAACAAAGCATACACAGTATTACGGGCACATATCAAGGTTTATCCATCCTCACCTTAGTCGATTACTCAACTCCAGAAATACTGACCGGTACGACGCCGGCTCCTCGGGAAACTGTCCGATATCAAACCTATACACAAAGCAATGTACACACACATAAATGCACATAATCGGTATACTATGATGCCATAAGTTGTAAATTAAACCCCCCTCGGTTATACGTTATCGTCTCCATAGAATCATTATACTTGCCAAAATATAATTATCAAATATAATTATTTATTATTTTTTTTCAAAAACGTATTATATATATACTTAGTGAAATACTTCTTAGAATATACGATACCATATTTATTTCCGAAACATTTCATAGAGGTTATTCATATAGTAATTACATTTCTCAAAATAATATGTCAATGTAATCATTTTATTATTTTATTATTGTTATTATCATTTTTTTTCTTCTAATAACATATATCCATATACTACATATATATATTTCCCAAAATGTTTTAATTCATACCTACCATATTAGTATTATTGAAACCATACATAATTACCTTATCTTTCAAAAATAACATGACTAAGTGATTATTTTCTAGATATACCAAATGAATAATTATCTCAGGTTAAATTAATTATTCTGCCCATTTCCAAAAATTATACAATTTATGAAACCTTATATTTTTTTTCCAGATATATATATTTTTCCAGAAATTACCTAGCATATAAATATATTTTTTTTGTTTTTAAACGGACTGGGCCAAGTCCAATCCCAGCCCATCTCAGTAGTCCAGTGGACCAGGCAGGAGCCCAGGCATAGACCCAAACCAGGCCCAGCGAGTCAGGCCTGCGCCCAAGGCCATAATCCAGGCCCATGCACAGACCTCGGCCCGCCCAGCCAGCCCACAGGGTCAGCCCCAGAACCCCAAAGCCAAGCCCACAACTATACACCTAAACCTATAACCCAATCCCCACAAAACTCAAGCCCACACATCTCAGCCCACCAACACAACCCAACAACTAAATCCTACTCAAGCCCAGCCAAACAGAGTCCAAAACTGAAATCCAACAAGGCAAACCCATAACCCATAACCCATCAAAACCCAAACCTAACTACCATCATCCTCAACCTCACCTTGGTGGCGGCGGGTTGCAGGCGGTGAGGCGGCATGACGGGATGACGGCAACGAGGCGGGGGTGTCGAGGCAGGGTCGGCAGCAGGTGGTGTCGCGTGAGCGGCGGTCGGTCGTGGCTGTCGGCAGCAACGAGATGGGGAGTACTCGACGGCTTGCTCGTCGCCGGCGTACAGCAACAAGGAGGAATGGATCTCAAGGCGGCGGCATCGGCTGCAGCTTGGGTTCGGCGGCGTTGGCGGCGAGGAACGAACAGTGGCGGCGACTCGTGGTGACCGTCGTGGTGAGCTCGGGCGGCTGCGAGTCGTCTTCAGCGGCGGCGGACATGAGCTGGAATGAAGAGAAGATGGTGGCATCGAGGTGGTGTTGGTCTCGGGCCTCTAGTGGACGGCAGAAGGGAGGAGGAGAAAGTTGATGGTGGTAGTGGTGGCAGTCGGAACGGGGTGGGGGTTGACCGATTGTGTTGTGTTGCTTGTGTTTCTTGTTGTTGTTATATATATATATATATATATATCACTGGTTTGAATTGTAGGAAGGAATTTGGCAGAGGAAAAGAAGAGGGAAGGAAGGGAGGAAGATGATGATGATGTTAAGGCAGGAGGAAGAAAACGGGAGGCAAAGATAGAGGCAGAGAAATAATTGAGAGGGAAGGAAAAAAACAGGAAAAATAATGGAGAAGAAGGAAGTGGGGGGGTAGGGCCAGTGTTTCACGAGAAAGAAGAAGAAAAATTAGGGGGGAGGCCGGCGGCTGGGAAAAAGAAGAGAAGGAGAAAAGAAAAAAAAAGAGAAAGAGGAAAGGAAGAAAAGAAGGAAGAGAAGTGGGTCCCGCAAGGCTGGGGAAAGAAAAACCGGGAGAGAGGAATGTAGCCGGGAAAGAGGAAGAGAAAGGAAAGAGGAAGAAGGAAGAGTGGCTCGGGGAAAGCCTCATTCGGCCGGTCCGGATTCTCGCGTCGGGATCCCGTAAACGCAGGGATACTCCCGTCTTTCTGACAAATTCCGTCCCGAGTCCAAAAATACAACTTGGGCTCGGAAAATCTGATTAATTCCCCTAAACGTCGTCCAAGTCTCGGAACTGGAAACCGAGGCTCGGTTAGTTAGAAAGACACTCCCGAGCGCGGGAAAATTCTCGGTTTTGAAAAATGACTACCGATTTACCTCGAATTATTTACCTGAGATTAATTCATTCGGTAAATCACTGTATAACGACTTTAACGGTCCCGATAAAAATCCAAATTTTACCCGGGCTGTTACAGTCTACCCACCTTAAAAAGAATTTCGTCCCCGAAATTCTGTCTTATCCGTGGGTCCTACCACGATAAGCTTCTGGCACACTTTGCCAGGTGTCCAAACTCAACATGAGATTTCGCTTATACCCTTAATCAACATCTCTTCCGCTTATAAATACCCAACCTCACAGCTGAGACATTCACTCTCAGCCATGGACTCTCCACTTCGTTCTTGAGCGACCTCAGACTCCAAGAACAACAGCTACATCGGCGGCACGGCTTTCCCGACAAGCTCCAACGAAGAGCCTCTGAAGAAGCGGTTCAAGACCAACATCATCGGTTTGGAGGAGCACATGGTGGTCTCCCCAAAGCGACGGAAGAAGCGTGCCGGCAAGAAAGCTGAGGACAAGAAAGGCAAGGCGGTAGCTGAGAGCAGCACACCGCAGCAGAAGTTGACGCAGCTGAACGTCTCCCTAAGGAAGATCAGCTCGGCGGTGGCACAAATTGAACTGGCGTGCGCGGAGCTCTTCCCGCACTTAAGGAACGTTCAACAGCTTGTAAAAGACCTTGAGAAGCAAGTAGCTCCCTAGGGCACTTCTTCTCTGCTGTAACACCTTTATGAAATAAATAAAATAAATTTCCTTTTTAAATCAAAATTCTCTTGTGGTAAGAAATCTTGTGTTAATTAGGAAACAAAACATGTCAAGGCAGATTAAAATCAACCATAAGATTATAAAATCAAATATAAAGGAATCAAAAATTAAAACTCAGTTAACAAAATCAAAACAGAACATGTTTCCATGAACGGTGTTCGTATCGGACGTGGACATCCTCGAATCACGAAACGTACCGTACAACTAACGGTGATGTCGGTTAACCTCGTGAAAAAGATACCCGTTAACTCGGAAGGCGTTGTTCACGGGATCGTCCTGTGTCCCTCGAAGGAAACGATACCCACTTGTTCACAATTTCCGCATAAGCCAAAACGTCTGTCAAGGCTCGTATCTCTCCACGATGTCCGAACAGCTGTGAGCTTGTCGCACATGCGCTCTACTCGAGATACGACCCCATCCGTCTAGCCTCAACGGTCACGGATGCTTGTGATAAAAGATGCAAGAAAAGATAACAAGATCGTAGAAAGATAAGACAAAGTAGCCAGAGCGAAGAAAATCAAGAGATGGAAAAAGACTGAAAAACTCTGGCATGGGTCCGAAAAACGCGTAAAGTATCAAAGCATTAAATGAAAGCAACGGTAAAATTCAAAAAGCAAAATCTTGAAAATCAAAAACGGTAATCACGCTCCCCATAAGTGTATAAAAGAAGGAGCGGTGAGGTATAAATCACCAAAAGCAATCAAAGCAAACAAAACTCTCAGAAAACAAAACCACAACGTTCTAAACAAAACCCCACACGTCCAAATCAAATTGCCTGCTCCCTCGTCGGTGTTCTTTGTCGTAGGTGCCAATCTTGGCAGAAGGAACCAACTGGCTTACAGCATGGTCAACGAACGTGCTGAAGAGCTGCCGAACGAGCTCGGCAGAATGCCACGACTGGTCTTTGTCGACGAGCTCTACTCCTCAAGATTCTTCGTCACTCCCATGGAAGAGGTGTTCTTCCTAGAGGACCATGGGACACTGAGGACTTCATATTACGGCTCAGCAAACTCCGTGATGTTCTTCATCTCGGATAGGCTTCAAGAGTTCAACCTGGAGTCCACTTGCCAGACTGTGGAGCAAGGCGCTTACTACCAGCTCGCAATGACAGCCCAGAGCATACCCAGAATGACTCGGCTACCTCCAACCTGGCCAAAGGTACGGCTACTGGTGTGGAACTGCAGAGGAGTTGCAAG
>JAKUCV010005780.1:43265-63558 GCA_028386065.3 Turnera subulata | reverse complement strand
ACCAACAAACCCTCTGGCAAGACACCACAGAACTAGTCTCTAACCATCTAGTCGTACCACTACTTTCCAAGTGACAATTACATCATCATCTCACTTTCAGTTCCAGTTCCATTTCCAATACTCATTATTCTTTTCCCAATTATCCACATTGACCAGTTCATCATTATCCTCTACACAATATCACAAATCCAATAACACAGTCTAACATCAACAACAACAACATCACAGCAGTCATAATCATCACAGACCATTTCTCATGCTCAACCAATCCGCAATTTCATATCACAAATTACACATAATTAACAGTACAACAATTATTCACAGTATCCACATGATCAATCCACACAGCCCAGCAACACCGACAACATTCACGGCAATCAAATAACTAACAAGGATCATTTCAACGGTTCAATCAAACAACAAAGCATACACAGTATTACGGGCACATATCAAGGTTTATCCATCCTCACCTTGGTCGACTACTCAACTCCGGAAATACTGACCGGTATGACGCCGGCTCCTCGGGAAACTGTCCGATATCAAACCTATACACAAAGCAATGTACACACACATAAATGCACATAATCGGTATACTATGATGCCATAAGTTGTAAATTAAACCCCCCTCGGTTATACGTTATCGTCTCCATAGAATCATTATACTTGCCAAAATATAATTATCAAATATAATTATTTATTATTTTTTTTCAAAAACGTATTATATATATACTTAGTGAAATACTTCTTAGAATATACGATACCATATTTATTTCCGAAACATTTCATAGAGGTTATTCATATAGTAATTACATTTCTCAAAATAATATGTCAATGTAATCATTTTATTATTTTATTATTGTTATTATCATTTTTTTCTTTTAATAACATATATCCATATACTACATATATATATTTCCCAAAATGTTTTAATTCATACCTACCATATTAGTATTATTGAAACCATACATAATTACCTTATCTTTCAAAAATAACATGACTAAGTGATTATTTTCTAGATATACCAAATGAATAATTATCTCAGGTTAAATTAATTATTCTGCCCATTTCAAAAAATTATACAATTTATGAAACCTTATATTTTTTTGCCAGATATATATATATTTCCAGAAATTACCTAGCACATAAATATATTTTTTTTGTTTTTAAACGGACTGGGCCAAGTCCAATCCCAGCCCATCTCAGTAGTCCAGTGGACCAGGCAGGAGCCCAGGCATAGACCCAAACCAGGCCCAGCGAGTCAGGCCCGCGCCCAAGGCCATAATCCAGGCCCATGCACAGACCTCGGCCCGCCCAGCCAGCCCACAGGGTCAGCCCCAGAACCCCAAAGCCAAGCCCACATCTATACACCTAAACCTATAATCCAATCCCCACAAAACTCAAGCCCACACATCTCAGCCCACCAACACAACCCAACAACTAAATCCTACTCAAGCCCAGCCAAACAGAGTCCAAAATTGAAATCCAACAATGCAAACCCATAACCCATCAAAACCCAAACCCAACTACCATCATCCTCAACCTCACCTTGGTGGCGGCGGGTTGCAGGCGATGAGGCGGCATGACGGGAAGACGGCAGCGAGGCGGGGGTGTCGAGGCAGGGTCGGCAGCAGGTGGTGTCGCGTGAGCGGCGGTCGGTCGTGGCTGTCGGCAGCAACGAGATGGGGAGTACTCGATGGCTTGCTCGTCGTCGGCGTGCAGCAGCAAGGAGGAACGGATCTCAAGGCGGCGGCATCGGCTGCAGCTTGGGTTCGGCGGCGTTGGCGGCGAGGAACGAACAGTGGCGGCGACTCGTGGTGACCGTCGTGGTGAGCTCGGGCGGCTGCGAGTCGTCTTCAGCGGCGGCGGACACGAGCTGGAATGAAGAGAAGATGGTGGCATCGAGGTGGTGTTGGTCTCGGGCCTCTAGTGGACGGCAGAAGGGAGGAGGAGAAAGTTGATGGTGGTAGTGGTGGCGGTCGGAACGGGGTGGGGGTTGACCGATTGTGTTGTGTTGCTTGTGTTTCTTGTTGTTGTTTTATATATATATATATATATATATATATATATATATATATATATATATATATATATATATCACTGGTTTGAATTGTAGGAAGGAATTTGGCAGAGGAAAAGAAGAGGGAAGGAAGGGAGGAAGATGATGATGATGTTAAGGCAGGAGGAAGAAAACGGGAGGCAAAGATAGAGGCAGAGAAATAATTGAGAGGGAAGGAAAAAGACAGGAAAAATAATGGAGAAGAAGGAAGTGGGGGGGTAGGGCCAGTGTTTCACGAGAAAGAAGAAGAAAAATTAGGGGGGAGGCTGGCGGCTGGGAAAAAGAAGAGAAGGAGAAAAGAAAGAAAAAAAAAGAGAAAGAGGAAAGGAAGAAAAGAAGGAAGAGAAGTGGGTCCCGCAAGGCTGGGGAAAGAAAAACCGGGAGAGAGGAATGTAGCCGGGAAAGAGGAAGAGAAAGGAAAGAGGAAGAAGGAAGAGTGGCTCGGGGAAAGCCTCATTCGGCCGGTCCGGATTCTCGCGTCGGGATCCCTTAAACGCAGGGATACTCCCGTCTTTCCGACAAATTCCGTCCCGAGTCCAAAAATACAACTTGGGCTCGGAAAATCCGATTAATTCCCCTGAACGTCGTCCAAGTCTCAGAACTGGAAACCGAGGCTCGGTTAGTTAGGAAGACACTCCCGAGCGCGGAAAAATTCTCGGTTTCGAAAAATGACTACCGATTTACCTCAAATTATTTACCCGAGATTAATTCATTCGGTAAATCACTGTATAAAGACTTTAACGGTCCCGGTAAAAATCCAAATTTTACCCGGGCTGTTACAATACAAATTTGAGAAAAGAGATGTATAAAAATGAAAAGACAAGAGAGATTTTTGTTGGGAGGTGTGAATAAATGGCGAAGAATAAAGAGATATTTATTGGTAAATATGGAAGGATAAAAATAAATAAATGTTAGACAAAAAAAATTACATAAAGAAAAAGACAAATAGAATTATGTAAGGAAAAATATCAAAAATGGATGTTAAGTATAGCAGTAAATTTGGATATAATAAAAATTTAAAATACAGTATACAAAAATTTTGGATATTTTGTTATAATTACTATACTCTATATTTATATTAATAACAAGTATGAGCTACATTATTTTCTAAATTATAATGTTTTTGTTATAAAATTCCTCAGTGTAGACATATCTTTGGTCTCTTCAAAAAGAATTTATCTAGATTTTTAAAAATATTAGCGAGATTTGTAAAGAAAGCCTGCAATCCTAGCATGTTTTGCTACAGTGTTAGCCACTCTATTAGCAAGTCTATTAACATAGTGGAACTTAACAGAATCAAAAGAAACCATAGAAGACTTAATCCGAGCAACTGGTGCGGCAATCTCCCACAGAACAAGGTCCAATGTGTCCACCTTGATGGCTCGAACAATAGTAGCTGCATCAGACTCAATAACAAGTTTCTTAATGCCCAGACGCGCAGCTCCTTCAATACCAAAGAGTATTCCATTACATTCACCAACCACAACGCTCTTTCCCTGACAAATCTACATACCAAAGTCCAACACCACCCCATTTAAGTTGCGAATGACATAGTCAATACCTATAACTCCTTCATCCCGGGCACAGAATGCGTCCGAATTGACCTTAATCCAGCCGGGTGCAGGTGGTAACCACCTCACAGGTGAAAGGGAGGGAATAGATGAAGAGGATGAAAAAGCTGAACCACTATGAAGGTGAGATTGTCGTTGGGCGGTGACCAACTCTTCTGACAATCTATGAGCTTGTCTTGATGTTTGAAACGGGCAAGAGGTACCCTCACTCAACACCCATTGATTCCTTCCTTCCAGATCTCCCACAAACAACATGCAATAAGCTCCAAATTTAACTGAAGCCCCTCTTCCTTCAAAGAGAGGAGGCCCTCCCACCATGCCTGCAAGCTGGTTATAGTGCCCAACTCTGGGCGAAAACCTACACCACTTACCAACCAGACCCATCTAGCGTAATCGCACAACAATAACAAATGCTCCACCGTTTCACTTTGAAAACCACATATAAGACACAGATCATATGCAGCCAAACCCCTCCTTACCTGAAACGCCCCGACTCGTATTTACCATACACAGTAAACATGTGCCGGAACAGTAATACCCCGACTCAACAATGCACCGCATACAGTGTATACAACAGAAAACTGGCTTAACAGCAAATAACAAAAGTACGTCTGGCCCAACATCCCAACATCATAAACAAGTCACCCGAACCCCGGGAACATCAACAATAACACAACCAGCCCAATGGCCCAACAATAGCAATAAACAGCACAACGGAAGACTTAATAACTCACAAAGACACTGTATGCGACACATGATGCAACTTATGGATCCGAGTCCTGTCCGAGGGATAACGTCGGAGCCTGTCTGAAGTGCATCATACTTGAACCACAAATAACTCAACCTTGAGGGGTGAGTCCGAAGTGCTCACCGGTAAAATCCATAAGCAAATATATATATACAAGCAACCGTTAATTTCCAAGTCACATCTCCAACATTTAACTAAGGTTCTCACGAAGGGTTAAGCACCTTTTACATACCTCGAGTTTCGCATTTGTCCCGTTTGTATACCTGGGAGTTTTTGTGTCTCTTTTATGTACCCCGAATTTAAAATTTTGTCCCTTTTTTATACCTCGGGCAGCCCGGGTGCTGACGTGGCCTTTTGTCCGGGTCCATGAAACACGTGTCGCAACACTATTAGTGCCATATGGAAATTTTTTGGGCCCACCATCTTTTTCCAAATTTTTTATTTTCAAAATTAAGGAAAATATTTTTAAAATTTTTAAATCCTATACCATACCAGCTGGTCGACCCATTTTTATTACTGTTCACCCAATTCCTATTATGGTTCATCAATTCTATTTCAATTAAAACTCATATTGTTTTTTTTTAAAAAAGTCTATTATACCAAAAAGAAGGAGTCCAAATCCATGCTCACCGTCCTGATACATGGCAAGATCCATGCTTGCTGCACTCATGCATTCCAATTAAAACTCATATTGGTTTTTCGTTTTCCTTCCCACTTCCAGTTAAAAAAAAAGTCTATTAAACCAAAAGAAAAAGAAAAGAATCCAAATTCTGCTTGATTGCAACAGACCATGTCGAGAGATGGCAAGATTTATGCTCGCCACACTCACGCCCAGAAAGGTTTCGAAGAGGAGGACATGCGACCAAATCCGACCAGATCTGTGCCGAGTCGCCAAGAACGAGCCGAAACTGGGTCGTTCACAGTCGCCAGCGAGCAACCCGAGGCAAAGAAAAGATACAGTCGAGCCGCCGTCGCGTCGATCTCTCACCGTTGAGCTGATTTAAGCCGTTATCGCCTTTGAATCGCCGGAGAATCGTTCGTCACCGTTTCAGGTTGAAGAAGACGACTTTAATAGTGGTGGCTGCAGGCCCAAGTACTGGGGATGAAAAAGTTTGAGTTTGAATGGTGGTGTACGTGAAGGGGAAAGAGATTGGGATTTGATGGGAAAAAGGTGCCACAACATTTTTGTAAAATTGCTTCCAGGATTATTATTTTTTCTTTAGAATTACCAAGTTATATTGCAACAACAGAGAACTTGGATTCATTTGAAAAAATGCTAATGTTTGCCTGGGAATATTTAATAAATAATAATAATTGTCATACAAGGAAAGAAAGGATGGATTTTGTACAAATTCATTATTTTTTTTCAGGTCAGGGACGAGGAGGGGAGAACAATGGTAGGAGATGTTTAAATTGGGTTGGGTAAGCTTTTTAATTGTAGATGAATGGGTGAATCGGGATTAAAATTGGGTCAACCAACCGGTATATGAATTAAAAAATAAGAAAATATATTTTCTAATTTCAGAAATAAAAATCTGGAGAAAATAGCAGGTCTCACAAATTTTTTCCACGTGGCACCAATAAAATCACGACAAGTGTTAGATGGACTCGGGCAGACGGCCACGTCATCGCCCGGGCTGCCCGAGGTACGTAAAAGGGACAAAAATCGAAATTTGGGGTACATAAAAGGGACAGGAAAACTGCGGGGTATACAATCGGGACAAACGAGAAACTCGGGGTATGTAAAAGTGCTTAACCCTTCTCACGAACCTTAAATAACACACTTGTGATTCTAGACACGCTATTCTAATTTTATTGTCAGTGCCCCTATCACAAGTTAAATGGTGGTCGTCGCCAGGTAGTCAAGCTAGCTAGCCCGTGGACCCCGCCCTGGTACCTCCACGTAATAACTGGCACAGATAGGGAGCAGACCCCAAGCACACTCTCCCCCAGCGCCTAAAATAAAAATTGGTATAGACAGGGAGCAGACCCCAAGCACACTCTCCCTAGCACCATAAAATAAAAAATTACCATCTGGCTATTCCAACATTTAACTGTGACTTACTAGATGTCTAAGTGTTTCCATTTTAATAATATTACTATTTTAGTCTTGATACCACAATACTGTTAACCAACCATCAACTCATTATCCCGAGCAGGCTCGCAGCCTCTCCGCTCGTCTGGATAATAATCAATACCACTTAACCATCAGATTCCACATAATAATGTTCCGGTACTCAAATCATGTCAATCTCACAGACAACAACAACAACGGTAAATTTATCATCACTAACATCATCAACATCAACAACAATCAATACTTATCACAACAACCATTCACAACCACAAGGTATCATACCAGCAAATATCACACATAGTAAACAAACAGCAACTTGATATCACGGGCAGTATATAAATATTTACTTATCCTCACCTTAGCCGATTATCAATTATGGAATTGCCTATCAGATTCCAAGTCCGGTTCCTCAGGTAACTGCTCGTTATCGACTCCTATACAACAAAACAACATGCTCACATAAATGCACATAATTGGTATGCTATGATGCTATTCTGCAAAATAAATATAACACCATCCCAGTTACATTGTAACAGCCCGGGTAATTTTTACGTTTTTACCGTCACTGTAATAATTTAATTTTACCGTACTTACCATTAAAATTAATCTCGGGTAATTAATTAATGGTAATTCGTGCATCGGAATTCGAAACCGAGCCTTGTTCCACGCTCGGGATTTTTCTGCGGATTTTACGGACCAAAGTTGGATTTTTCGGATCCAGGAATCTTCAGAAAAATCAGGATTAACCTTGAATTATCGGGCTAGGAATAAGACATGGGGGTATAATTGATATTTTCTGGTCCGGACGGGACACGACTGCATAGTGCAGCCGCCTTCTCCTGTGTGCTCGTGAGATTTTGTCTTCACTGTGAAGCCCGTGCTTCACCAGTTGATGCCCGTGAGTTGTTTTTATTTTCTTTCTCCCCTGCACCCAACCCCCATCTTCACCCTGCCACCAACCTTCCCTCTGCACCCTGCAAAAACACACTGCCAGCAACCAAAACTCCACCTGTGATTCTCTGCCAACCATCCTTCACCACAAACCAGTAAAAAAAAAAAATAATAAAACTCAACACACCATACACCAAACCGACGCCGTCCCTTCCCTTTTCTCCTTCTTTTCTTTTCTACTTTTCTTTTTCCCTTCCTACCCCCACCGTGAACCTCACTGCCGGCCACCACCCTACACCACACGCCGCCACTTGTGCAAAGCCGTCGTGCCTCGCCGCCGTCCTCTTCCTCCTCATCTCCCTGCCGCGACACCACCTGCAGATCGACCACCGAGCCGACGAGACACCGACGAGCAGACCATCCCCACCTGCGTGCAGAGAAGCCGACGCCGCCCTCCTTGCTCGCGTCGAACCCCGCCGCACCTCTCCTCTTCCTCACGCTGCCGAGTCGCTCTCGCCGTCGCCAACACCGCCTGCCTGCCTCGCTCCCTGTTTCAGCCGTCGCGCAGCCCGGTTTTGGAGGTGAGGAAACGCGACCCGTTTAGTTGGGTCACGGGTCGGGACGACCCGCGTGAGGGAAGTGGATCTGGGGAGAGTTTAGAGCTAGGATTATGGGCCTTGGGCCTTGGGATTGGATGTGTGGGCTAGGTAGTTGAATTGGGCAGATGGGTTGGATTTGCTGGGCCTTAGACGATGGGTCTGGGCTGTGTGTTTGTGTTGGGTATTGGGCTGGGAAGTGACTGGGCTGATGGAATATGGGCTGAATAGTACTATTTGGCCCAGTCAGTTTTTTTTAAAAAAAAAAGAAAAGGGAAAAGGAAATATAATCAGGAGAAAATATATATGGGAAGAAAATTAATTTTGGGAAAAATATATATACGATATAGATAATTGTTAAGAGGGAAACAATTTTGGAAAAATTATAAATAGTGTGTTACAACAATTATTTTGAAGGAAATAATTTAGGAAGGGTATTACCGAGTAGGTAACGTACAGGTATACGTATAAGTATAGTACCATTCTAGAATGGCGAACTATGACGATAATAGAAATAACCCGGGGAAGTACCGAGTTAGCGCGTTAGTTGTTTCTTTTTACGGTTTATAGTGATAGTCAGGCATGAGCATACCATCTTATATGTGCATATTATTTGTTGATGTAGGAATTGATAACGAGCAGATACCTGAGGAGCCGGACTTGGAGTCTGTTGGACAGTATCATAACTGAAATCGGCTAAGGTGAGGATGGATAACCTTGGATATGTGCCTGTAATGCTGTGTGTGAATTTGTTGTCTGTTTGAACTATTGAACCGGTTAGTAGCTGTTATATGGTTGCTATGGAAACTGTTGATGTTTACTGTTTGCTATTTATTGTTGTGGACTTTGCCATGATGTTGCTGAAATGTGCTGTCGGTTTGTGATATTGTGAGAAATCATTGAACTGTTGATTGTGAGAATTTCGAAATAAGAAATTGTTGGCTAGTTGAGTTTGAGAAATAATTTGTGATGATTAAAAGTTGAGTTATGATGATAGAGTAATGGGATTGGAACTTAATTTGAGATGATGATATAAATGTCACTTGGAAAGTAGAGGTACGACCCGATGGTTTGAAAATTAATTTTGAGATGCTATGGTCGGTTACTTGATTTGGTTGGCATGTTGATGCCTGTGGTTGGGGTATACCGAATACCCAGTGGTTCGGATATACCGAATATCCGGTTGGCATGTTAATGCCTGAGGTTGGGGTATACCGAATACCCAGTGGTTTGGATCTACCAAATATCCGGTTTTGGGGTTGTAGATTCCAGTATGGTAAGAGTAGTGCGATTCTCTTAGACCTAGCATCCGGAATTAATTAATAACCAGGTACGACCCTAACTTGTCCAGTGACGGGCCCAGAAGATAAAAATTGGTATTAAGATAATAATTAAGCATTCTTTTGGTCTTGGATAGCTACTTATAGTAGTTTTCTTGTGTTGTGATTGGTTGTGTTTACTGTGGAAAATGTTGTGCTTATTTCGAAAGTATTACAGTTGAATATATCTCTGTTTATCCTTCGTCGGTGAGCACTTCGGACTCACCCCTCGCCTGCGGGGTTTCATCCCGTAGGTTTGGTTGATCGTAGTTCAGGTACGATGTTCGTTGGCTGCTGCTTACTTCTCCACCTGACCCGGATCCACACACCGCTGCATCTGCATTCTAGTCTTCCGCTGCTTGTCTTTCTATTGTGGTATTATTGCTGCTGTTGTTTTGTATTTGATGTTGATTAGATTGGTGTGTAATGGATTGAATAATGGTCCCCGAGATCGGGTGACGAATATTGTATTTGAGGATTGCGTGTGATGTATTTTACATTGTATGTACTGTCTGCTACTGTAGTAAAAACAGTTCCGGCACGTGTTTACCCTGTACGGTAAATACGGATCGGGGCGCTTCAGTTTGGTAGCGGAGCAGGCAGTAGGTCATTAGGGACATAACTGTGGTTGCATGATTGTTTGTTTGTGCATAAGATTTGTCACGACATGATATGACATGCATATATATACATTCTCTTATAGGTACGAATGGATCCGGTTGGAGGAAATTAGCAAGCTGGAGGTCATTTAGATGATGATCAAGTATCGGTGGATCAACCGCAGCAAGTTGCGGGAGGTCTAAAACACCTTCCGAATGTTCCTGTGGGAGATCCTACGCAGATGTTGAATGTGGTCACTTAGATTCTGCAAAGGCAAGATGCCAGAGATGCTCGTATCGCAGCTATGGAAGCTCGAGAGCAGGAGAACCAGGGACCAGTTGAGGATCCAGTGTACATGAAGCTGGAGAAGCTTGGGGCCGAGATCTTCACCGGTGTCACTACACCACAGGATGCTGACCGATGGCTCAGATAGACAAACAGGGTTATGCTGAAGCTGACATGCCGGGACGACAGGTGGGCCAGATATGCCGCCGCCATGTTCCGAGGAGATGCTGTTGACTGGTGGGAGTCTACCACCAGGGACATGCCGACACCTATCACTATGCCGTGGACCCAGTTCATGGAAATGTTCCGAAGGAAGTTTGTTTCTGAGGCATACCAGGACCAGTTGAGACGGGAGTTTCTGGGACTGCAACAGGGACCGGATCAGTCGGTCAATGATTATGAGGTCAAGTTCAACCGCTTGTCCATCTATGCCAGTGAATTTGTAGCTACTCCGGAGGCCAGATGTAAACGTTTGTGGGATGGTCTTCGATCTGGTATCCAGACAGTTATGGGGTGCAAGGTCTACGAGACTTACCAGGATATGCTGACAGATGCCCTGAGAGCCGAGATTATTTGGCTGGGAAATGAGAGAGAGCAGCAGGAGATCCGTAAGAGGCATGCAACACAGAGTTCTAGGGGACAGAACAAGAGGTTTCAGACACCAGCGAACCGGTCGGGATATGGACAAAGCCGGATCATACCAGGGAGTCAGGGACGTGGATGGAACAACAACTACAACAATCGAGGTAGTTCTTGGACTCAGTCTGGAGGGACTTCATCTTGGAGTGCTCGCCCGAGACTTCCTCTGTCTCAGGTGAGGTGCTATGAGTGCAACGAGGTTGGACACTACCGATATGCTTGTCCCAAGTTGGGGAGATCCGGAGGTACAGCACCTGTTCAGACGGTGCAAGCTTCAGTTGCCAGTGTTCCTAGTGGTTCTGGAGTTGGCCGAGGCCGAGGACGTGGAGTTGTTCCTGCTAGGACCCAGTCAGCCATGAACCAGAGTACAGCAGTGCCAAGAGCATTTATGATCACTGCTGAGGAGGATCCAGAGAATGCTGATGTTATAGCAGGTACCTTTACAGTCTTTGGTAGTACTGCTTACACATTGATAGACCCTGGTGCCACACATTCATTTATTGCTCAGAGCTTTGCAATACTACATAACTGTATGGGAGAGAGTTTAGCTTGTCTAATGAGGGTTAGGTTACCTGCGGGTATAGTAGTCAGGTTAACCCATGTGTGCAGAGATGTTTCGCTTTCATATGATAGCGAGGTATTTCTTGCACGGTTGATTGTGATGAATATGGGAGGTTTTGATGTCATCTTGGGGATGGACTGGTTGTCCAAGTACAGTGCTATGGTGAACTGTCGAACTAAGGAAGTGTTGTTGACTTCCGAAGCTGGACATAAGATCTTGTTGACAGGTATTAGGAGAGCTGCTGCTACATGCAGTATCTCTGCTCACCAGGATGTGGGGATGAAGCCATTGGATCCAGATGCTTTGTTGACCCACGTCAAGAGTGAAGAAGTTCAGACTCCAGTTTTGGGGGACATCCTAGTTGTGAGGGAGTTCCCAGATGTGTTTCCAGAGGATCTGCCAGGATTGCCACCTGACAGGGAAGTCGAGTATACCATCGATTTGATGCCAGGAGTGACACCTATCTCGATGGCACCATATCGGATGGCACCGACAGAGCTCTAGGAATTGAAGAAGCAGTTGGATGAGTTACTCGAGAAGGGTTTTTTCAGACCCAGTACATCACCTTGGGGATCACCAGTCCTCTTTATGAAGAAGAAGGATGGTAGTTTGCGGATGTGTGTGGACTACCAACAGTTGAACAAGGTGACAGTGAAGAACAAGTATCCGCTTCCCAGGATTGATGATCTCTTTGATCAGCTACAGGGAGCTACAGTGTTCTCTAAGATTGATCTTCGATCTAGCTACCATCAGGTCAAGATTGCAGAGGAGGACATACCGAAGACGGCCTTCCGTACTCGGTATGGGCATTTTGAGTTCACAGTAGTTCCTTTTGGATTGACCAATGCACCTGCAGTTTTCATGTGCTTGATGCACTTGGTCTTGAATGAGTTCTTGGATAAATTCATAGTAGTCTTCATCGACGACATTCTGATATATTCCAAGAGTAGGGAAGAACATGAGGAGCACCTGAGGGTAGTACTACAGAGGCTACGAGAGAAGGAATTGTATGCTAAGTTCAGTAAGTGTGAGTTTTGGCTTGAGGAAGTTGCATTCCTTGGACATGTTGTATCCGGGGATGGGATTAAGGTTGACCCTGCTAAAGTAAAGGCTGTTTTGGAGTGGGAGCCGCCAAAGACGGTACCCGAAGTCAGGAGTTTTCTTGGCCTTGCAGGATATTACCGGAGATTCATCGAGGGTTTTTCCTTAATAGCCAGTCCCATGACTAAGTTATTGAGGAAAGATCAAGCCTTTGTATGGAGTGATGCCTGCCAGCAGAGTTTTGATGAGCTGAAAAAGAAGTTGACAACAGCACCAGTCTTGACAGTACCTAAGCCAGGAGTGGAGTACGTGCTGTTTTGTGATGCTTCAGGCCTTGGTTTGGGAGCAGTTCTGATGCAAGAAGGCCGAGTGATTGCCTATGCTTCGAGGTAGTTGAGGCCACATGAGAAGAACTACCCGACACATGATCTGGAGATGGCCGCAGTGATTCTTGCTTTGAAGATTTGGCGACATTATCTATTTGGAGAGAGATGCCGGATCTTCACAGATCATAAGAGTCTCAAGTACATCATGACTCAGAAGGAGCTTAACCTGCGACAAAGACGTTGGGTCGAGTTGCTGAATGATTATGACTGTACTATTGAGTATCACCCTGGAAAAGCTAATGTTGTAGCAGATGCTTTGAGTCGGAGACAGCCAGAGGATGCTTCCACGACTTACTCGATGTCCTCACTCATCGAGTTAAGGAAGATGGGAGTTGATTTGTCAGTTGATAAGACAGGAGCCTTGCTGACTCATATTGAAGTCAAGTCTAACTTGAGAGGCTGGATTGTGGAACTACAAGATGGAGATCCTGACCTGATCAAGCTGAAGGAAGCAGTTCGTAGTGGGAAGGAAGACAAGTTTCGCATAGCTGAGGATAGTGCATTGATGCTGGGGAAACGTTTATGTGTACCCAGTATTGGTGACCTACGCAGTCAGATTCTCGAAGAGGGACATATGACGCCGTATGCTATGCATCCCGGAAGTACAAAGATGTACCAGAATTTGAGGAGTCATTTCTAGTGGCCACGTATGAAGAAGGATGTAGCCGAGTATGTGGCTAAATGTATCACTTGTCAGCAAGTGAAAGCCGAGCATCAGGCTCCAGCAGGGAAGATGAGATCTTTGCCAGTGCCAGAGTGGAAGTGGGAGATGATTACCATGGATTTTGTGGTTGGATTACCGTTGACTCGGAGACAGCATGATGCCATCTGGGTTATCGTTGATCGACTTACAAAATCAGCTCATTTTCTTCCCATTCGTCAGACAGATACTTTCGATAAGTTGGCGAAACAGTATGTCGCAGAGATTGTGGGACTACATGGGATTCCTAACTCCATAGTCTCAGACAGAGATCCGAGATTCACATCACGGTTCTGGAAGAGTCTACAAGCAGCTTTGGGGACGAAACTGAGTTTCAGTACTGCTTTTCATCCTCAGACCGACGGACAGTCAGAGAGGACTATCCAGACGCTGGAGGACATGTTAAGGGCTTGTGCTCTTAATTTTAGTGGGAGTTGGGATCAGTATTTGTCCTTAGCGGAGTTCGCCTACAACAACAGTTTTCATTCCAGCATTGGCATGCCACCGTTCGAAGCTCTTTACGGAAGGAAATGCCGAAGTCCAGTATGTTGGGATGAAGAAGGTCTTCGTTTGATTGTGGGACCAGATTTGGTTAAACAGACTATTGACAAGATTCAGGTAGTTAAGCAGAGTATGAGAGCAGCACAGGACCGATAGAAGAGCTATGTCGATAAGCATCGCCGGGAGATGGAGTACCAAGTGGGAGAACGAGTTTTCCTCCGAGTTGCACCGTGGAAAGGTGTTATCAGATTCGGGAAGAGAGGGAAGCTGAGTCCCAGGTACAATGGACCATATGAGATTGTGGAAAGAGTCGGACCCTTGGCATACAGACTATCCTTACCAGAGGAGTTGTTCCGGATTCATGATGTGTTTCATGTTTCCATGCTGAGGAGATACAGATCCGATCCTTGTCATGTGGTTACTACCGCAGATGTTGAGGTCGCAGAAGATCTTACATATACGGAGATGTCGGAGCAAATTCTTGCCAGAGAGGTCAGACAGTTGAGGAGCCGAGTCATTCCCATGGTAAAGGTCAAGTGGAGCAAGCACTCTGCGAACGAGTCTACATGGGAAGTTGAGGAGCACATGCGTTCCCAGTATCCGCATCTCTTCACCGGTTCGGAGTGAATTTCGGGGACGAAATTCTTTTAAGGTGGGTAGGCTGTAACAGCCCGGGTAATTTTTACATTTTTACCGTCACTGTAATAATTTAATTTTACCGTACTTACCATTAAAATTAATCTCGGGTAATTAATTAATGGTAATTCGTGCATCGGAATTCGAAACCGAGCCTTGTTCCATGCTCGGGATTTTTCTGCGGATTTTACGGACCAAAGTTGGATTTTTCGGATCCAGGAATCTTCAGAAAAATCAGGATTACCTTGAATTATCGGGCTAGGAATAAGACAAGGGGGTATAATTGATATTTTTTGGTCCGAACGGGACACGACTGCATAATGCAGCCGCCTTCTCCTGTGTGCTCGTGAGATTTTGTCTTCACTGTGAAGCCCGTGCTTCACCAATTGATGCCCGTGAGTTGTTTTTATTTTCTTTCTCCCCTGCACCCAACCCCCATCTTCACCCTGCCACCAACCTTCCCTCTGCACCCTGCAAAAACACACTGCCAGCAACCAAAACTCCACCTGTGATTCTCTGCCAACCATCCTTCACCACAAACCAGTAAAAAAAAAAATAATAAAACTCAACACACCATACACCAAACCGACGTCGTCCCTTCCCTTTTCTCCTTCTTTTATTTTCTACTTTTCTTTTTCCGTTCCTACCCCCACCGTGAACCTCACTGCCGGCCACCACCCTACACCACACGCCGCCACCTGTGCAAAGCCGTCGCGCCTCGCCGCCGTCCTCTTCCTCCTCATCTCCCTGCCGCGACACCACCTGCAGATCGACCACCGAGCCGACGAGACACCGACGAGCAGACCATCCCCACCTGCGTGCAGAGAAGCTGACGCCGCCCTCCTTGCTCGCGTCGAACCCGGCCGCACCTCTCCTCTTCCTCACGCTGCCGAGTCGCTCTCGCCGTCGCCAACACCGCCTGCCTGCCTCGCTCCCTGTTTCAGCCGTCGCGCCGCCCGGTTTTGGAGGTGAGGAAACGCGACCCGTTTAGTTGGGTCACGGGTCGGGACGACCAGCGTGAGGGAAGTGGATCTGGGGAGAGTTTAGAGCTAGGATTATGGGCCTTGGGCCTTGGGATTGGATGTGTGGGCTAGGTAGTTGAATTGGGCAGATGGGTTGGATTTGCTGGGCCTTAGACGATGGGTCTGGGTTGTGTGTTTGTGTTGGGTATTGGGCTGGGAAGTGACTGGGCTGATGGAATATGGGCTGAATAGTACTATTTGGCCCAGTCAGTTTTTTTAAAAAAAAAAGAAAAAGGAAAAGGAAATATAATCAGGAGAAAATATATATGGGAAGAAAATTAATTTTGGAAAAATATATATACGATATAAATAATTGTTAGGAGGGAAACAATTTTGGAAAAATTATAAATAGTGTGTTACAACAATTATTTTGAAGGAAATAATTTAGGAAGGGTATTACCGAGTAGGTAACGTACAGGTATACGTATAAGTATAGTACCATTCTAGAATGGCGAACTATGACGATAATAGAAATAACCCGGGGAAGTACCGAGTTAGCGCGTTAGTTGTTTCTTTTTACGGTTTATAGTGATAGTCAGGCATGAGCATACCATCTTATATGTGCATATTATTTGTTGATGTAGGAATTGATAACGAGCAGATACCTGAGGAGCCGGACTTGGAGTCTGTTGGACAGTATCATAACTGAAATCGGCTAAGGTGAGGATGGATAACCTTGGATATGTGCCTGTAATGCTGTGTGTGAATTTGTTGTCTGTTTGAACTGTTGAACCGGTTAGTAGCTGTTATATGGTTGCTATGTGTAACGACCCAGGTAAAATTTTCATGATTTTTACCAAGCTGTTTTGACTTTTACGGTAGTTAATAAAATTTTATCGCGGTTAATCAAGAATTTTACCAACCCGAGTTAATTTTTAATAATTTTACTACTCTCAAAACATTTATTATTATTGTTACTCTTGTTACCATTAATATTACTGTTTTCCTAATCAGCATTAATAATAAAACTCATCATCATTTTGCTGGGAATAATCGACCTTCGGAACTTAAACCCGAGAGACACCGATACCTCCTAACGTATCCTGTGATTACCGTACCTCGTCTCCAAAGCTGAGCCTTGTCCTACGTTTCAAGTATTTGTTTTATATGGATTTTTTTTTTTCCCGTTTTGATTACTATTACTATTATGATTATTATTTTACGGATATTGTTCATCATTATTATTATCATTAGCATTATTTATATTATTATTATTAATCTTTTTATCGATTCACTAAAATTATTCTTACTACCATTACTATTACTGTTGTTATTATTAATATATTTATATTATTATTAATATCTTCCAAGATATTATATTCCAGAAAGTTAATAATTAAATTTTAGAGAAAGAATATCTTTTATCTTACTATATTTAATAAATTTGTTTTTGAAATTCAATTTAGAATCTATCGGTATTTGATAGTTTTAAAGGAGTTTTCTAAAATTATATTTGGAGTAAAAATTATATTTATGTATAGAACGCAGATTTTACTGTGGTTTTATATGATTGACAAGGCAAGCCAATTATACCGATTTCGTTTCTCCCCTCGCTTATTGCCCTATTTCTCTTCAATTATTTTCTCCACTAACTTATTCCCCTCAAATATTTCTCCACTAACTTATTCCCCTCAATTATTTCACCTTATCACTTTCAGTTTATTTTATTTTTTTTTTCTCCTTCAGCCCGGACCCATCTTCCCTGTTTCTTCTTGTTTCTTTTCTCTTCTTCCTTCCATTTAATCACTTTCCTTCTTCCCCATTTTCACACAATCTTTTTCCTTCTCCCACACCACCGCCCTCACCATGCTTCTCCTTCCTCTCCACCAAGACAACCACCACCACCACCTGCCATAAGCAACCCGAGCCACCTCCTCCTTTCTCTTCTTCCTCCTCGCCACGACGCCCCTGCCCCTGCTCAACCGTCGAGGCAAGGCGCTGCCGCCTCAACTTTTTCCCCCTTCCTCCTTATCTTTTCTTGCTCTGCCTACACCATCGCCGCCGTCCGAGGATCCGCCTTCCTCTTCTGCTCGCTGCCTCGTCACTGCACACGATCGCCGCCTCCCTCCTCTGCCGCTGCAACGCCGCCGCCACCGTTCCGAGGCGAGCGACCGCCGTGCCAGGAGACCGGTTTCCCCTTCCTCTCCTCTCCATCGATGCACAGCCTCTGAGCCAGCAGCAGGACCGACAGTGCTCGCTGCTCACGAACCGAAGCCGGAGACGCCGTAGGGATAAGCTGCTGCTCGCGTGACCCTCCCATGTCTTCGATCTGCCGTCGTCGTCACCGTCGTGTGGGTAAGATCCGGCGACGATCCATACACCTCTTCCCTTTCCTTTCTTCCTTAACCTGACTGTTGTGTGCTTGAACTAATCGGGTTTTGCTTTGATTCTGCCGAAGATGTTGTTGTTGAGGGGTTGCTGTGGGTAACGGTGGTACTGGCCAGGAATAGTGTTGTTGTTTATGGTGGTTTGAATTGATGACACACCCGGTAGTGGCAGAGGGTATGGTGAGTGGGTGTTGTTGGCTTTGGTATCCTATGAACAGTAACAGTGGAGGACTGCGTGAATAGTGGTTGCCGGAATCCGGCGATTTCCGGCAGTCGAGTATTTGCCAGCGAGCTCGGTACGGACCTTTGGGTAAACCCGAGCCTCTTTGGACCATGTGCATCTAACGAACCCGGATAACATTAACGAAGCGGACATTTAAACGATAATTAAAGAAACAAATAATTAAGTTAATTAATATTAATCAATACTTTCATTTTATGTAATTTAATTTATGTTTTATTTATTTAATTCTGATTTTATTTATTTTATGCTTTTCATTATTTCACTTATGCTTTTATTTATTTTATTATGCAATTATTTACTTATTGTCTTTATTTTCTGATTGGGCTATTAAAAAGGCCCATAGTATTTAAATTTCCGTTTAATTTCATTTACGTTTACCTGGGCTCATAAAAGGCCCATTGAATTTAATTTCCGATTTCATTTTAATTGGGCTAATTATAATTAAAGGTCTATAATTTCTAATTAAGTCTTTTATTTATTGTTTTATTATTTTCTCCGATGGACTAAACGCAAGTGAAGGTCCCCTGGGATTAATTTCTTAATTATGTTATTACGATTCTAAAATGTTTAATTTTCGTTCTCCTGAGCTAAATAATAATAGGCCCATACCTTAATTTACTTATCAATTTTATTCTTATATATATAAATATGTATACCAACGATACTTCAAGGCTAAACTATGTTTATTAATTTACCGGAAATATTTTGTTAACGTAAAAGCGGTATTATTACTTTGAAATATTATTTTATTATACTCATTGTTCACTAGCACTAAAAGTATACTTGTAAGTATTTATTATATTTCGTAATGAGTTATTACTATTATTATTATCCTTATACTCTATTTGAAAGTATCGGTTATATACGTTTATCTTATTATAAAAGTTACAATATTACTTTATACCACACATCGGCTATGTTAATTTTGGATGGTGATATTTTCTATTTAATGGTTTTTACTATCGGATATATTATTTACAAATATTATTTACTACATATTATAAAATAGAGTACGAAGTATTTTACGGGCCGTAATTTGTTCTACCTACCAAAATATAATTTCCTCTATATAATTTAAGGTGTTTTCTTAAACGACCTAAGGGTCGGGATATCGGCTTGGGCGCTCGGTTTCGGTCTTTGATTTAAATAAGGTATACTTGATATAACCGCTGGATTTAATTAATTACCACCAAGTCGGATGAACTGTATGGTAATAAGATAATTATGGAGATAATGAAATGAACAGAAAAGCCGTCAAATAAATGTTAAATCGGTATCATGCATAATCATCTTGTTGTGCATTATAAGTGATTATTGTGTTCCTACATATACATATAGGGTATCGAAGTTTGACTGGATAGCAATTTCAGAGACACATCAGGTGAGGATGGATAACCTTTGATATGTCGCACATGATACTGTGTTTGTTCTTCTGTGATTATTTTGCCTGATTGAACTGCTGAGCCAATTGAGTTTGATTGTGATATTATTGCTGTTGTGGTTGATTTATTGATTGTGGAATTATTGTTTTGATGAGATAATTGGATAATTGGTAGTTGTGTTGACGACTTATTTGTCACTAGGAAAGTAGTGGTATGACTGTTAGGTTAGAGACTGTTTTGTGGTGGCTATGATCTGGTTACTTATGTTAAGCATGTCTATGCTTGGGATGTCTATCCCGTTATTATATTTTGGGATGTCTATCCCTGGGTTACTATTTGGGATGTCGATCCCTGGATTGATCTAGCACCCAGAACATGTTAATAACCAGGTCTGACCCCTAACTTGTCCAGTGACAGGGCCCGAAAGATAAAACTTGATAATATTTAAGCATTCTTTTGGTCTTGGCTCAGTTATTTATCTGGTTGTATCTTGCTATGAATTTGCTGTAATTTTACTTCGAAAGTATTGTGTTGCCTGCATATTACTGTTTATCTTTCGTCGGTGAGCACTTCGGACTCACCCCTCGCCTGCGGGGTTTCATCCCGTAGGATGAGTTGTTTGTGGTACAGGAACGTACGAGACAAGCTGCGGCGCACCCCTCGGGCAGGACTCGGATCCATTAATTTGCATTTGGAATTTTGCATATGTT
>JAKUCV010005780.1:0-43061 GCA_028386065.3 Turnera subulata | reverse complement strand
TTATTTCGAAAGTATTACAGTTGAATATATCTCTGTTTATCCTTCGTCGGTGAGCACTTCGGACTCACCCCTCGCCTGCGGGGTTTCATCCCGTAGGTTTGGTTGATCGTAGTTCAGGTACGATGTTCGTTGGCTGCTGCTTACTTCTCCACCTGACCCGGATCCATACACCGCTGCATCTGCATTCTAGTCTTCCGCTGCTTGTCTTTCTATTGTGATATTATTGCTGCTGTTGTTTTGTATTTGACGTTGATTAGATTGGTGTGTAATGGATTGAATAATGGTCCCCGAGATCGGGTGACGAATATTGTATTTGAGGATTGCGTGTGATGTATTTTACATTGTATGTACTGTCTGCTACTGTAGTAAAAATAGTTCCGGCACGTGTTTACCCTGTACGGTAAATACGGGTCGGGGCGCTTCATACATATCTTTTATTATTACCCTTTACCGAAAATATTATATTGTACGTATATCCGAATATTACTTCGGTATTTAATACTTTGTTAATAGTCTTTCCAAAATATTTTTCATGAAAATAATCATTTACTATAACATATATTCTTACCATAAAATAATTTTCAAGAAAATGACAATGTGTAGATGTATATTTATATATATCCATATGATAATAGTACCACCAAAATAATTATCATATTATATATATATATATAAGAAAATACTTCCATAATATAAATTATATATATTTAACCTTAATTTCTCAGTACTATGTTATGGTATTTATTTTCACAGTTATTAACATGTACCGTATATATATATTCTAAGGTTATGAAGATATTTCCAAAACTATTAAATCAAAATATTTTTCAAGCAACATAAATTAAATATATAAATATATATATCATATTTATTTTCAGAAAATATAATCCTTTATTATTATTTATATTTATTTATTTTCTAGAAAATATAACTATATATATATGTATGTGTATATCCCTCCAAAATACTTCCCAAAAATATTACTTTGTAACAATCCCCCTAAAATATTAAGTATATATATATGCTCCAATTAAAGTACCACCTTCAAAATGTTAGTTTTCTATAGTATTTTAAAATATCTTATTTTTTTTACATTTCCCAAACATATAGTTATATACTCAAATGTATATATATATCTAAGGTGTATATCTTTTTTTAATTATTATTATTTACTGGTCTGGGCCATGAACAGTTAGCCATTCAAGCCCATGTCAAAAGTCCAAGTACAGGGTGAGGCCCAGCACAGCCAAACCCAGACCATGCTCGACCCGTTTGGCGCCGGGTCAGCTCACCTTTAACCCGGAACCTCACTGGTTCAACGGCAAGCGAGGCGGCGCGAGCAGCGGCGTCGACTGCAGGCAAAGGTGGCGCGAAGGCGATGCGAGGAGGGAGGCGGCGACGTGGTGTTGCAGCAGCAGCAACTCGAGTGGCGTCAGTCATTCGTTGGCGGTGGATCTCCTCACGGCGGCGTCGGTTTTCAGCAGAGGAGGAAGGAAGGCGACGGGCGGCGTGGCTGCAGGACGGCTTCGGCTGGCGTCGCGGTGGAGGCTCGTTGCTGCGGCTGCTGGTGTTCGTCGTCTCGTCTAGGCGGCGCGTCGGGCGGCAGAGGCGGACGGTGGAGGCTCCTTCCGGTTGACGACGGCATGAGGAAGACGCCGGTGTGGGCGGTGGTGTGCACGGCGGCGTAGAGGTGTTCCGCGTGAACAGTACCCGGGGATGGAGGGAGGTGATGAAGGCGGTGACGAGGTGGCGGGTCTTGGTTGGTGGGCAGTGATGATGTGGATGGTGGTAATTGGTTGATGGTGTTAGTTTTGGTTCTTTGTATGGAAGTTGCACTGGAGTTTGAACTTTTGCAGGAAAAGGAGGGCTACTGGGAGAAGGTTGCAGAGGAAGAGATGAGGGTGAAGGCTGTGTGTATGCACTGGAAGTAGGGAAGAGGAAGAAAAGAAACGCGAGTTAGGAGATGCAGAAAATCACGGGTGACACAGGAAGAAAAAAAAAGGCGCCGCCTGCATTATTGCCTCAATAATGTAGGCGTGTCCAAACCGGATCAGAAAATAACTGCATACCCCCTTAGTTATTTTCTGGTGTGGTTTTTCTGAGGATTCCGGGACCCGAAAAATACCAACTTAGGTCCGAAAAATCCACGAAAAAATCCCGAGCGCGGAAAAAACCTCGGTTCCGAAAAACGATGCCCGATTTACCTTGAATTAATTACCCAAGATTAATTCATTCAGTAAATTACTATATAACGACTTTTACAGTCCCGATAAAAATCCAAATTTTTACCCGGACTGTTACATTACCAATCCAGCCATGGTTGGCAGAGCATTATGGAAAGCACGCCAGAGAAAGTGCTTCACCTTTGGGACCATATTAAGTCCCCACACCTTGGTCCATGGGAAAGGGGAACCAGATGTAGATGGGTGAACGCCATGGGCATAACTTAGTGTACCCGGATTTGACAGAGTAAATACCCGTTTTAACTGGATCCCACACCAATTTATCACTAGCAGCAGCAGGACCCAATGGAATGGCTAGAATTGCAGTAGCCTCACTTGGTGAAAACAAGCTTCTCACAAGGATTGGATCCCAATCGTGTGTGCGTTGGTCTATCAAATCATTAACCATCTGAATGTGAGTGTCCCGGAGACGAGGAGAATTAACCATAAACCTTTCCAAGCTGGGTGCCAAAGCATCACCCAAAACCTAAACCTCCCTGCCACCTAAGACATTCCAACGTAGGCCTTCCCTCAACAAGTCCCTTCCCTCCAAAAGGCTATGCCAAGCCCATGAGCTAGCCCCTCCCACATTCGCATCTATAAAAGATGAATGAGAAAAGTAAATCCCTTTCAAAGTCTTGACCCACAAGTCCTTGGGTTGTTTAACAGGCGCTAGCATTGATGTGCTAAAAGAGCCTTGTTACACAGTCCCAAGTCATGAAAGCCAAGGTCCCCCATTCTCTTAGGCAAGGTTAACTTTCCCCAAGAAACCCAATGGACTGCACCGTCCTCCATATTATGGCCCCACCAAAACCGCCGATCTTCTTCTGCAAATCCTCAATAATGCTTGTCGGGAGTTTGTGGCAAGCCATTGAATACACAGGGATGGCCGTTAAAACGGACTTGATCAACACTTCTCGGCCGGCTAAGATGAGATGTTTATGCTTCCAAGCCACTGTTTTTTGCCTCAATTCTGCGAACAAGATACCGTGTTGCCTCAATTTTTGACTTCCCCCATTCTGCCGGCTAACCCAAATACTTCTCATGTGGATATTTACTTTGTCTCCATAAAAAAAAATTATGTTTATGTTCATTTTGTCAAAATTAGTTTTTGTCAGATCTCTTTAATAATTCGTGAATAAAATGACTAATGAAATCAACTTAAACAACATATATCACAACACAATATGATCTTAATTTTATGAATAAGATATTATTTACTATTAAGATTTGAATGTAAAAGTAGAGAAAAAATATGATATAAGTCTTAATATAAAGCAAAAAAAGTTAAAATATGATTAAATATAATTTTTTATGTGAAAAATTATGTCCATGTTTACACATCCTTGCACCAAGAAAAGTATTTTTTCTAGACATATTAGTATTAATTTTATTTTTTATTAATTTTTTAAAAGTGATAATTATTCCTATAAACTTTCTATACAATTGAATTGATTGGCCAAAAAAAACTTTGGGTATAATTCGGTGAATGAAACATTTTTCCTTAATCCCAACACTTCGGCAGTTTCGCTGGTAGATTTGAACCTCACGCGATAGACTAATTACTGTTGTCTTTTTTTTAAGACCAAAAAAAACCAAAACAAAAAAAAAAGAAGGAAAGAGGGAAAAATATAACAACAATAATAGTTGATGGGTGCAGATCTCAGAATTTAACAACAGTGAGGGTCTCTCCCCCTCCTTGTATTCGTGAGGGTCTATGTTATGATGTGCAGGGCATAGCCCAGAGTCGATGTATTAGAATCTATTAGTTAAGGTGGCCTGTAAGGCCTCTATTTCACCAAAAAAAATAAACAACAGTGGGAATCCCAACAAGCAGGGGGTCTCTTCCATCTCCCATCTCTTCCCGCCCCACCTTTTTTTCTTTTTCCCTTGGTTGTTGTTTTTGTCCTTTTTCTTTTGGGCTTTGTGTGCAACATCCCCGTTTCCATTTTCAGGCGACCTGCGACCCGGTTAACAAGCTTTTTGTTGCCCAATTTCCATTACTTTGCCGTTAACATTTAGATATTGACTATTAAACTCGTAAGTAAATTACTATTTAGTAATATTCTGATTTGAATCTCTAATTGGTTTTATTTGGCAACAAAAAATATATATTATGTAATATTTGCTTTTTACTGTTATTAAAAGCCATAAATAAAAATGGGGTTCTACCCCACTTGTTTAGTATTTTACCAACACATGTGTGGCACATGGTACTTCTCCACCTCCATTACAAACATCCCGCCAAAAAGAACCAACCATTGTCACTGATATGGCATTTTCAGGGTATGAGCAAGCATATTTCCGAAACATGGTATCGGGAGATTTCAATGCACTTGCATTTGCGCATGAAAAACTTGGGAAGACCACCCCGTTGGCCAGCAAATGTGCTCATTTTAGAGTTTGGATGCGAATTGTCGTTTGATGGATTTGGATTATAAAGGACCTGATCTAACTTAAGTTCCATGGTGCTGTGACAGAGTAGTTGGACAGGGTGTTGGCTTATGATCTATGGCATATGGCTTTTCGTAAGGGTTTTGTGTTCCATTTGCCTCATGTAAAATCAGATCATTGCTTTTTACTTTTGCATGAAGCAGGGTCAGTTGCCACCTCTAGCTTGTCAACTATTCCGATTCCAAGTTGCTTGGACACACTCGCAATTTGTTGCATTCCAACCACCTGGCGTTTGGTTTGGCGGTGGCGGGGCCATCAGGGATGCACACCCTCGGTAGGTACTTAAAGGGCGGTTGTTTTTTAATTAGTAGTCTTTTACTTTCTGACGCCTGTTATTTTTTTTGCTTTCCTGGGCAAACCCACCTTTAAGAGATAACAACGGGCTCAGACTAATCCAGCTCATGGCATGATTGGAACCATAAAGGTTGGCGTCACTAGCCCCTAGAGTGCTGCGTTCCCAAGACTCGAACTCGAGATCCCTTGGTTAAGCTAGAACAACTCCAACCAGTTGATCTAACCCATCGGGGTTACTATCAAGTAGGAAAACGAGAGAAAAATTACTTTCAAAAAATTTTCCGGCAAGGCACCGCCGGCGGCGGTGGCCGGTGGTGGTGGAAGGTTGGCTCTTTATCATTATGATGGTCTCAAAATGATTTTGTTTCCAATGGAGGTGGGGTGGGGCTTCTCAACCTGGTGCCGCACAGATGGATACTCACCCGGTCGAACAATTGATAGAGTGAATGTGTCCACAGAAGGTTGGATTTGTTTTGTTGTAAAGAAGGATCTCGTCAAGCTATAGTACGGATAGAGTTTTGAGGAACCATTTGGACCAATGGTTGGGACGATTTGGTTTTGGGATCGTCACTTGTTCTGCATTATGTGCCAAATTTTGGATAGCTTGGACGAGTCTCCATCTCACTTGGGATGGTGGTTTCCAGCATGTGGAATTAGAGGTGGACTCCTTGTTCATTATCAAGTGCCTCACCTGAGATGTCCTACCTCCTTTGTCAGTTCCAATGGTAGTGGGTTATCTCTGGAAGTTGCAGCTGCGGAATTGGGTAGTGCATTTCCGGCATATCTATCGTCAGGGAAATAGTGCAGCCAATAAACTTGGCACCGAAGTTTTCCCTGGGTGTCCATTCTTTTTGTGTTGCTTCTTCATCTTAATTCACGGGGTTTCACCCACACCCTGCCCAAAAACAAAAAAAAATCCTCAGAACTTGAAAAAGAATATTGCCTCAGAACTTATAGAAGAATATTGCACGGTCGACTTCTTTCAGAAAGAAAACATTGAACAAGGACTTTTTATGTGGTCACCATGCCACAACATATGTCTAACAACCCAATCACAGAATGAAATATCTCAAGCAAAATGTCAATATTGCACCACGAAAATCACTGCTCACTAACTAAATCAAGAAAGAATTGAAGTGGAAAACTTTACATTGCTATACATGGCCAAGTTGAAGAATAAAGGTCCAATCTAGAAAGAAAACAAAACACAATAGGAATCCACATCGAATTAATTCGTAACTTCCAAGTCTTCTAAACCACTCAAATGCTTAAATGCTCTTCCCTAGGTAAGCTCTGGACAGTATCAGACCATCTTCCCGGTGAATGGTCACTACTATTTGATGAGACTTGAATCTCTGCTCTTGTGTCTCTTATCATCTTCAAAACATCCCTCATGGATGGTCGAGTGTCTGGTGTGATTGCGACGCAAGCCATAGCAATGTTTACAAGAGCCTGAAGTTTTTCCTCGGCTGCCTCGTTACCAGAGGCAGGGTCATCCCCAGACTCTGTCTCTTCCTCTCGAACCGATTGCACCCATCTAGGAATGTCTGAACCATGCTCCTGAACAAGGTCTTGGAAGGGAGTTTTTCCGGTTAATAGTTCCAAGAGTAGGACACCAAAACTGTACACGTCAGCTTGTTGTGTGCTTGATTTTCGCATGCCACGGACTTCAGGAGCTTTGTAAAAGAGAGAAGTGGCACTAGGTTCCTCCTGTGAGTCTGGATCTTGGAACACAGTCAAGCCATAATCCGTGAGGCAGGACTCAAATTCAGGACCTAACAGAACATTAGATGATTTCAAGTTTCCATGGGTTAAGTTAGGATTCTGATGGATATACAGCAGTCCTGTTGCCAAGTCCTCAGCTATTTTTAGGCATGAAGTCCAATGAAGAGGCTTGCCACCTCCTGAAGCTCTGGCCCCTACAAAAATTCACAATAACTGTTAATGGTCGAGACAGAAATCTTCAATAAAATTTTCCCAATGCAAACATAAATTTACAGGAGTGATCCTCTGCAGTTAGACCTTTATTGTCCAATCTCGTGGTGGCTTTTTTTCCATTCAAAGGATCCCATAGAGGATTTATCTATGTCACAATTTTTATTGCATTGAGACGGAAAACAATAAATCTTTTTTGAATATGATGCTATACGAGAGTAACTTAGTTGGTTTCATATCTGGAACATAAAAACGCCGCCTTTTTAAATCCAGTAATTGGAATTCAAGACAGATAGAACAGGAGATATAGGTTTTCGCATCAATGGTTAGTGGGGTTTGTATGAGGACCTTCAGCAAGTAGAAATGGATAATTAACAAGTATTTATCCTCAAACTTAAAAATAATGAGGTATTTTAGACATGAGACAAGATAACAGTCATAGTAGGCTTGTTAGCTTCGCTGGACCTGCCCCAGAGGCAGCATATTCTAGTATGAGTGGTGATGATCAAAAAATTTATATGCACAAAACTAGAGATGTAATATTTTCGGGTCAGATGTATTTGATCCGATAATGTATTGAAGGACTCTATATTAAAATAATGTATTCAAGGACAGCCACAACCCATATCATCTCACAGAACTAGGGTGCATTCACTTTGGGAAGTTGTATTTCAGACAACATACTCATCGTTTATGAGATGATCCACTGTTTGAAGAGGAAGAAGAAAGCAAAAGAGGGGGTTTTCTCGCTGAAATTAGAAATGTCAAAAGCCTATGACAGGGCCGAGTGAGGCTTTTTGAGATCTGTGATGGAAGTAATAGGTTTCTGGAAAAGATAGTTAAGCCATCATCTTATCGGGTGCTGGTTAATGATGTCCTTGAAAGCGATGGCACAAGCCATTCCCACATATTACATGGGTGCTTTTAAGCTTCCCACATCGCAATGCCAAGAATTAGACTCAATGATGGCTAAATTTTGATAGGAAAGCAACAGTGAAGACAAGAAAATCCATTAGCTCAGTGGGAAAACCTGTACAAGCCCAAGAATGAGGGAGGGTTTAGGTTTCAAGGATTTGACATCCTTCAACTCAGCTCTCCTAGCGAAACAAGGTTGGAGATTATTACCAGATTCCATTTGTGCCAAAGTGCTAAAAGCGAAGTACCACAGAAACAGCAACTTTTTGGGGACGCAGTTGGCCAATAGGCCATCCACATTGTAGAGGGAAGGTCAACTCTTTTGAAGGGATTGGTTAGAGTAGGAGATGGTGGCACTACCCTGATTCATAGTCGCCCTTGGGTACCTAGGTGATGGAGTTTTAAACCTTTGTTATGGAAGAAAGGTGCAGGAGGGGTGATAGTAAAGGACATAATTCTCCAAAATCCTAGGAGGTGGGATATTCAAAAGCTTGAATCTTTATTCCTTCCGGTAGATGTTGAGATCATAAGGTCCATCCCCCTGCCAGAATCGGATGTACCAGATGAATGGAGCAGGCATTTTTCAAAGCAGGGAGTGTTCCACATCCCCAAGTGCTTATCAAGTGCAAAGGTGTTTTGCGAAATGTGTAGCTAGTGGAGAAGCAGGTACTGTGAACAGGCTGGGATTCTGGCAACATCTCCAGTACTGCAAAATGCAGAACAGAATAAAGCATTTCTGCAGGAGAGTGGCCCAGGATATCCTATCGATAAAGGTTAACTTGAGAAGGCGAAGATCAACGACGATTCATGTGAGAAGCCATCAATAACACACACTGTTTTTCTTTTTCCAAAAAGAGTAAAGAAACGCACTGTTCAAGTGTTCGGCATCAGCGGCCATTTGACAGTTTACAAAGTGGGAGGAGTTGGGGCCTGCGGCAATGGGGATTTCTATTCTTTCCTAAATAGAACAAAAATTTTCAAAAATTTTACACCGACTTAAAAATTAAATATAAATAAGATCTATGTGCAAGAAAAAAAAAGAATAATAATAAAAAAAAATAATATGATTTTTGGAAACAAACATATTGACTTACAAAGAGAAGAAATTGATTGAATGAAAATTAATACAAATTTAAGAGAAATATCATGTTTTACAAAAAATTGAAAAATTATTAGTATAAAATCTTTACTAAATGAGATGAAGATTATAAGCTAAAGGTTCTAATTTAAGTAAGTAAGAAAATAATGTTTTAAAAATAATTATAGACAATTTAGAAATTATATGGAAATAGATTATTATCCTTATATAATGGTCTTTTGAAGGTAGGAAAAAAAATGCTGTACTATCTTAATATTTAGAAAAAATAAAATGTATATGTAATAAATAAAAAAATAAAGAATTAATATATATATATTTAAAAATAATGTCTTATAGAAAATTAAGAAAAATTACTTATATAAATTCTTTATATGAGAAGAAATTTACAAATGCAAGGTATTAGTTCAATCATTTTAAAATTTCAATCATGTACTGATATTGACATTGGCTTAAGCTATATATTGCAATTTGCATAATCATTAACAAAAGGGAAAATTTAGAGCCAAATCTAGGGATTGGGACAGGTAGAAAAGGGACGTCGTCTCCTGCTTCATTCTGCTGCGGCCACATACGGTCACATATATACGGTCATTGTCAATGGTCCTAAAGCACTAAAGATTGAAGAAGTAGAAACTATTATATTTGAAACCTGATAATTAGGACACTAGAAGCAAATTTTGATCAAAACGTACCAACAAAAAGGACTGGTACGGTAATTAATTTTTTTGCATTGTGACAGAGTAGAAATAGCATAAAAATAGATTGAGCAATATATAAAAGATGATGATGGTGATGGTGATGGTGATGGTGATGGTAGATGCAATAGTAGTAAGAAGAGGAGAAGGATCAAATGTGAAGATACCCAAAAACAAAAAAAAAAACGAGACAGAGATGAAGGGGGTAAGCAGGTAGGTACCATGGAGAAGGGAGAAGAGGCTGCCGTTGGGGAAATAATCAAAGACGAGGAGGCGCTCCTCTTTGGCCTGGAAATAAGCCCTGAGTGGGACCAGGTTGGGGTGGGAGAGGGAGCCAAGCAGGTGGATGTGGGCGGAGAACTCCTGGAGGCTGGGGTATCTGGCATCTTTCAGGCGTTTGACGGTGACGATGAAGCCCGACTCCATTACGGCTTTGTAGGTGCTCCCTATGGTACCCCTCCCCAGTGTCTCAGCGGATGCCTTCAATAAGTCCTCCAAGCTGTAGGTGTACCTCATCATCTGCTGCTGCTGCTGGTTGTTACTATTCCCCGCCACCCCTAGGAACACCAAACTCCCTAACTGCCCCCCGCTCTCCCATGAAAAACCCCCTTGCCTTCCCCCGTTATTACCCTCCATGCCACTCCCTCCTCCTCCTCCTGAACCCCCCGCCGCCCCTCTGTCCTCCCCTCCTCCTCTTTCTCTCTCGAGACCTCCTCCTTTGTCCTCGTCTTTCATTCCTCTCCCCGTTTTATCCTTCTTCTTCCTCTTCTTGCAGACCACAAGGATCATTGCTGCCAGCACTAACAACAGAACCGCACCCCCAATGCTGCATCCAATTATCAAAGCCTTTCTCTTCGATGACGACGACGACGACGATGATGGCGGCAGTGAGGGTTGTTGTGTGAGGGGTGACGGCGACGGGGAAGCGGCAGCGGGGCAGGGGGTCTGGATCTGGGGCCCACAGAGGAGAGGCGCGTTAGGGAGGAAGGAGGAGGAGTTGAAGCGGAGCAAAGGCAGGGTGGAAGGAATGGGGCCGGAGAGGGAGTTATCGGAGACGTTGAATAACCGGAGGGTGGTTTGGTTGAGGGGAGGGAGGGACCCGGTGAAGAGGTTATCGGAAAGGTCAAGAGCGTAGAGGCGGGTGAGGTTGAGGAGGGAAGGAGGGATTGGGCCGGAGAGTTGGTTGTGGGCCAGGACGACGACCTTCAAGCGGTGTAGGGCCGGGAGGGAAGGCGGGAAGTGGCCGGAGAAGTTGTTGTAGCTGAGGAATAGGGATTTGAGATTGAGGAGGCCCGAGAGATCTGGGATTTCGCCATGGAGGGAATTGCCCTTTAGGCTCAACACCCGAAGCTGGTCAAAACGGTTTAGGGCGTCGGGATCTAGAGTACCACTCAGGTTTTGGTACTCCACAACTAGCTTCCTCACCCTTCCTTGCCTGCTGCATTCCTTCACCCCACTCCACCTGCACACATCTCCTCTTCCCCACCTCAACGTGTTCAGGGGATCCATGGACGATTTCAGTCTTAATAGAGCCTCTCCATCTCCTCCTCCTACTCCTCCTGCTTCTTCTTCCAATGATACTAATGATCCTGATCTAATAATTCCTACTGATGCTGCTGCACATACAAAACTACTCCTACCAATACTACTCACTAACAAAATCACCAACACCGCAACTGACCGCCACCTGCTGCTTTTAGTCCCTTCCATCTCTTCTTTCTTGTTTTTTGCTTACTCTACTACACTAATCAAATCTACTCCTGCTACTACCTCCTTTGGTCTTCTTCTTCTTCTTCAAATCGATTAACTATATATATATAAAGTAAATACCAAGTGCTACTCCGTGAATCTCTGACCTGAATACTCTCGGCCGTGTTGATGAATATGGTAATACACATTTATTGTCAATTTCCATTAATAAACACGAAAAATCAGCAAGGAACCCAGAAATTAGAGACCAGAACACTGACTAGACAGCTTGCCACTCGTCCTCCGCCCCCCTTCCTTTCCTTCTTAATCACCTTCTTTCTTCCATAATTTAAACGAGGCTACCATACTGTTCCACCCCAACATAACCATAACCAGGCTTCCCCCCATATCCGTCCCATCATCAATTATCAACCCAATAATGAAGCAAGTCTGGTACTACTTACTATACTTACTACTACTACAACATATGTCTGTCGCAAGAAAAGAAAAGAAAAGAAAAGAAAAACAAACTTGGCTATCTTTATTTCAACACGAAATTAAAGAGAAAAAGAAAAGGAGAGATGGCTCCTCCACCACTAGCTTACTCAATTGATGGCCCCCATTATTAGACTGCACATTTACTACTAATTAGTAATACTAACATTTTTGGTGCAGCAAGAGAGAGAGGGAAGAGTGTGTCAGTAATAACAACTGGACTCGCATCGTTTCTCCAACTCTTTGCTTGCAAAACTCACGGACATCACAGCGTAGCCTTCACGTGATCTCCGCTCAGAACTTGCAGAGAAGAGGAGAGAAAAATAATCTATCACATTCATCCTTTTTTCCAATAATTTTAATTAAGTACTACTATTTTGCACGCGCCCCCTTATTCTTGCTCTCTCGGATGAAATTATATATAAAAGTTTCTGATTTCTAATTACATTCCAATGAGACCGGCGTGCGAGACACAAGTCTTGACCGAGAGATCCAGCAACTGCTCCATCTCTGCCCCCTTAGTGTACTGTTGTTGCAAGAGAAAAAGACCCAGAAGAACCAACGGCCAAGGAAAACAACAAGGGATCAAAACTACTCCTCTGACTCTCTCTCTCTCTCTCGAATTTGCAAACAACTTATGCAAAACGGCAACGGTTGGTTTCCCCTCTAACTATATCTACTGCAGCAGGCCCTACTATATAAATAAAGGATTAAAGCGTTTTTTTTCCTGTATAAGGCCTCAAAGTTGGATTTCATCCTCGTATAGGTTTTTGGCCTTTTTTCATCCCTCCGTTTGACCCCTTTGGTTCGTCCGGCCAAAATCCGGCGAAAATCACTGACGTGGCACATTTTTCGGTGCCACATCAGATTTTTGGGTCTCACATGTTATGGTTCAACCTTACCCGAATGCCACGTAGACTAGGGCTGAGCAACCGGTACGGTTCGGCATACCGTACCGATTTTTGTGTCGGTATGTCGGTACTGCCAATACTCTTATACCGACCATATACCGATCGGCTTGTACCGCACCGACATACTCCCATTACCGACGATATACCGATCGGTACGGTCGGCATACCGACCATGCCGAGCCGAAAACCCCCACATTCCAGAAACATTCAAGGATTCACAAAATACTTCCACATTTGACGAGGAATTACAGAAACAATCAAAAGCATTCACAAATTACTTAACAATACTTAAATACATCATTATAATGATTGTATGAAAGCTAAAATTCTTACTTAAATACAATCATGATTGAAGAGCCTATGATATCAAAAGAAGTCTCTTCAATCCAAAAGAAAACTGTTGGCCTTTAATCTGATAAAACTAAAGGAAGTATACAAAAAAATTCAGCCAAGTTGTCAACCCAAAAATCCAGCCAAGTTCCTTTCCAATTCCTGCCAAGTTCCTTTCCAATTCCATCAAACTTCAATAGCTGGTTCTATACATAGATCGGCCAGTTCTGAAAAAAAAAAATGGATGTAGTGGTAAGTAACTAAACTGAAATAATGAAAGGAAATGAAGAACAACCAAACTTGGTGCAAAAAACATGAAGAATAGAGAAGTAAAATACCATTTTCGAGCTTCTCAACATCTACTTCACTCTCCCCCAATTCGGAATGGTAGTCTGGTGCTCCTGCTCGCATCCAATCTTGAGCACAAATAAGGCCTTGCACAATCTTAGGAGTCAAAGAACTCCTAAAAGCATCAAGAATTCTGCCACCGGTACTAAATGCANAATCCAAGCACATGTTTATATAATCTAACAGTTAGCACCCAAATTGTTATCATCTTTATCATTCTTTATGGAACTGAAAAGAATAACCTCAAATAGGAAAAAGAAAGGGATGAAGCAACAAAAAAAATGATCACATCACAACAGAAAATTAAAAACCAAAATGATCAGAAGTTAAAGAAGAAAAAAAAGAAACAGATGTGCCTGAATAATTAAACTATTCCATGTCAAATGAGGAAAAAAGGAAACAGATGGCATATGGTACATAAAAAACAACTTAATGAAGACTGGAGGTTCAGCAAAATGCTACAAGCGTGAAGTACAGATGCAATATTTTGCTGCATAAATAGCTAAATCCCCTTATGCACACTAACTCATCAATTTCTACACACTTAGCAGAATCTGTCTCAAGTAGCAGTGAGCACAAACTTCTTGAAAGATACATAGTTTATGAGAAGAACAACACCAAACTCCATAAACAAAAACAAATACACAACGCCAAACTCTATAAAAAAGAGCATTGCATAATTTTGTACATAATACACGACACCAAACTCTATAAACAAAAACAAAAGCCATCAACAGCTGATTGAAGTAAGCCAACTGCAAAAAAGGTGGTAGTAGAAGAAGCTATCCTAATACATCTACTACTTATTTACAGGTTTCTGAGTACTGTGTATAAGATTAAGAAGGCAAACCTATCTCACAAGTGCAGATTATACTCGATTTGAACACTTTTGAAAGGCTTCAATGACTCCCCTTGACAGTCCGTTCATCAAGCTCACCTGAAAAACAGAGAGCCGTAAACGAAAGAAGCGAAGTACAGAAACGAAAATGAACACCCAGAAAATAAATGACTAGAAGCAAGAACATTATCTTTCACTAACCAATTTCCAATCATCGTCGATGATGGGGAAGCAGGAGTCCTCGCTAGCTGATCCCTGTTTCTTGAAGAAACAATCTGCAAAATACAAGAGAAGATTGGAAATTAGTATTTATTCTATTAATTAAACTCAAATTAAAAGTTAACTGATAGTTTGAAGAATTAGGGTTTTGAATTGGGGGTTTTCTATTCCTTCACAGAAATCGACAGAGAGAGGATGGAGAAGAAGAAATTGAAAATGGAGAAGAGAAAAGACCTTTGCCGATCCCTTGATTCCCTTCAAATTCTTTCAAATCGTAAACACGAAGCCTTTTAACCTGCAAAATACAAGAGAATGAGGGAAATTAGTATTTATGTTATTAATTAAACTCGAATTAAAAGTTAATTGATAGTTTGAAGAATTAGGGTTTTGAATTAGGGGTTTTCTATTTATTAACAGAAATCGACAGAGAGAGGGTGGAGAAGAAGAAATCGAAGAAGGAGAAAAGAAAAAGAAACAAACACACCTTGGGGGTTGACTTAAGGGGGCGATTGAAGGCGACGGGGGGCGAAGACGATGGAAGGCGATGGGATGGAACTCGCTCCTTTGCTTGTTGTGGCAGACGGAGATGATATTGGAAGAGAGGTGGGAGCCTGGGAGGAGAGCAGATGGTCGAAAGGAGGGGATTAGGGTTTACAGATGTTGAGAGAGAGAGAGAGTGAGGAGGGAGGGGCGGCTGGTGTCGAGTAGTCGAGAGAGGAAATGGATTTAGGGTTTTTTGTGTTAGTCTATTTGTGGTGGAAAAATGGAAATGGAAATGTATAAGTTAGTATTTATACTTACGGTTCAACTGCGGTCGGGTCGGCTACCGACATACCGACCGACACTTTCAACCCCTCATACCGCCTTGCCTTCGGTGCGGTTTGAAGCCGAACCGACAACCCTTCTAGGCACATATTTTTCGACCGCTACCGACCCGATGTCGGTCGGTATCGGGTCGGTACAGTCGGTTCGGGAGTTTTGCTCTCCCCTAACGTAGACTAGCCCACCCGAATGACCCAGAATCCAAATTACAATTTTATTATTTTAAATTATAATGACAATGTGATGATAATTTGAATAATAAATTTAGCCTAACTCTGAAATAATAAACCATAATATAAAATATTTATTATTATAATAAATTTAATTAATAAATTTCCATATTATTATTATTCATGGGATGTTAACAAAAAATCGACCATGTTCGGCCCGACCCGTTTCTTCCACCCAAACAACCCCGAACCCTTTTATTAATAGTTTGTTTTACTTCTTTATTAATCTAAATTTAATTAATTTACATATTAATCTGAATTTAATTTATATTAATCTTATTGTTATTTATTTATTTTTTCTATCCATCTTTTTTTGGAAAAAAAAAAAGGAAAGTGATGCAGAGACAATGGCCGGAACAACTGCCACGGGCGGCCGCCGCCGCCATGAGCACTGCCCGCATTGGCCGGAGCACACAGCATCGACGAAGCCTTCCTTGCTCCGACAAGCACTGCTTCCACAAAGGCGCTACTCTGTGCACTCAATCGAGAGCACCACCGATCCGGATCCGCCGCTCGAACTCGTCGTGGAAGACGAAGTGGGAACGGGAGCATCTAGCCACAAAACTCACCGTTCCGCCTCCCACAAGAGACACTGTTGCTTGGAGACCCTCGCTGGAACAAGGGACAAAACCACCGAATTCTCGCTCGACCCACAGAGAGTCACAACTGGATTTGGAAATGACGCCGCCTACTGCAGAAGTCAGCGGTGGCAACGAAATCCACAAACACCAGCCCGCTCCTCTGGTTGGGTGCCCGGCTCCTCCGATTGGGCACCACCATCCACAACCCGCAACAACCAAGTCTCGATCTGGTAAGGGCAGTGAGTAAAACGTCGCTTTCGACCTGTTTCCTGCGTCTGCAACACCAACTCAGCCACCGTCCTCGTAGCCATGGCAGCCGTACACCTGCAAGCAAACAATCTCAACACAACCATAAGGAGAAAACGAGACTAACACGAAGTCGCATGAATGATAGGGGTGATATGGGTTGATTTCTAACCCTGACTTTGTATTTTGTATTTTTGATTTTGTGATTAATATAATCGATTTCCCGGTCTTCGACCAAAATAAAGCATAATAAGAATTTGTGTTAAAAAAAAGCATAATAAGAATTAATTTTTTTTAGGGAATGAAAAGAATTAAATTTAGATTAATATAAATTAATTAGATTTAGATTATATAAAAAATTACATTAAAAAATTATAATTTGGGTTCAGTGAAGCGCCCCGACCCGTATTTACCGTAACACAGTAAACACGTGCCGAAACTATTCTTATTGATAGGGAATACACTACAACAACCCGTATGTACAACTGGAAAACAAATACAACAACAGTCACCCAACACGGGGACCATTATTCAGCAGCTCACAGCTCACAATATATAACAGCAGCAGAGAAAAGAGCAAGCAACAGAGGCAGAGTGACAAACAGCCTTAAAGTCATATGAACAAGCAATCACAGCAGCAGAAATATAATACAGCATCATATACAACAAAACAGCAGCGGAAGACTTTATGCACATGCAGCGGAGGTATGGATCCGGAGCCAGGTGGAGAAGAAAGCAGCAGCCATCGAACGTCGTACCTCAACTACAAAACAACTTAACCTACGGGATGAAACCCCGCAGGCGAGGGGTGAGTCCGAAGTGCTCACCGACGAAGGATAAACAGTGATATGCAGGCAACCATAATACTTAAAAGCAATCACAGACAAGCAACAACATATCTCAACAAACTGAGCCAAGACCAAAAGAATAATTATTATTGTTTCCAATTTTATCTTTCGGGCCCCCGTCACTGGACAGGCTTGGGTCGTACCAGGTTATCAATTAATTCCGGATGCCAGGTCAAAGAACCATACCAAATCTTACCATACCGGGACCCACGTCCCAAAACCGGATATTTGGTATATCCAAACCACTGGGTATTCGGTATACCCCAACCACAGGCATCATCATGCCAACCGGATATTCGGTATATCCGAACCTCTGGGTATTCGGTATACCCCAACCACAGGCATCAACATGCCAACCAAATCAAGTAACCAAACCAAGTAACCGACCATAGCATCCCAAAATTAATTTTCAAACCATCGGGTCGTACCACTACTTTCCACGTGACAATTATATCATCATCTCAAATCAATTCCAATTTCCACTCCAATTTCCATTATCCTTTTCTCAATTATCCACAGTCAATAGTTCAACATCAATCTCTACACAATAACCAAGAATCAATATCACAGTCCAACAATCACAACAGCAATAATCACAGCAATCGATAACCAACAGTGAATATCTTAGCAGTTCAAATAAACAACAAAGCACACAAAGTATTACAGGCAACATAACAAAGGTTATCCATCCTCACCTTAGCCGATTACTCAATTATGAAATTGTCCAACAGATTCCAAGTCCGGTTCCTCAGCAAACTGTTCGTTACCAGCTCCTATATCAATCAAATAATATGCACACACAAGATGATATGCAAATGCCTTGCTAATACTGTGTATCGAAAATTAAATATAAACTCGGCTCGGTTACTTCCCCGTTAATTTTCCATTATCATCATCATTCACCATTTATTTCAAGTATCAAAATACCTTTCTATACTTAGACTTATACCCGGATATTATTCCGGTATTTTATTACCTAGATAATACCCTTCCCAAAATTATTTTCTCAAAATAATTATTTTCCATAATATACCATATATTCTTTTCCAAATACCATTTCTAAAATTATAAACCTTTTTATTATTTTTCTTCCATTAATTTTTTTTCCAGAATTATTATTTTCCCTTGATCCAGATTTTATTTTCTCTTTTTTTTTTATTAAAATCGGACTGGGCCAAAGCTAAGCCCAATCCCAAACCAAGCCATCAGCCCAACCCAAAACCAAACTCCAAGCCCAAACCACAGCAGCCCAATACCCAACTGACCAAGCCCAACAACCACCCTCTACACGCGGGTCGACCCGACCCGTAAAGCAACCAAACGGGTCGCATCTTCCTCACCTTCACAGGCGGCGCGACGGCGGAAAACCAGAACGGGGCAGGCGAGGCGGCGTGAGGACGACGCAGGCGTCGCGGGGCGGTGGCGAGGCGAAGGCGACAGCTGCGGCGGCTCTGGTCGGTCGTCGTGTAAGGCTCGCGGCATGGTCCCTTCACGGCATCGACTTACAGTGGCGAGCTCGGTGCTGCGTGCGGCGAGGGGTCGGCGGCGTGGTGCAGTGGCGGTAAGCGAGGAGAGGAAAGATAGGGAGATGGTGGTGGTGGCGGTCGGTGACTCACGGCCACGAGGAAGAAAAGAAGAAAGAGAGGAGGAAAAGAGGTGACGTGGCAGTGGGTTGTGTGTGGTTGTTTGGTGTGTTTGTATTTTTTTATTATTTTTTTTCTTTTGCTGCTAGTCTATTGGGTTTTGCAGGTGAGGTAGAGAAAATTTACTGAGGAAGCTTGCAGAGAGGAGTAAGGTGATGGAGATGGTATGCAGGCGTGAGGAGCAGATGGGGGTGAGGCAGGTTATAACAAGGTGCTTCACGAGCATCACAGGAGGAGACAAGGTTTCACATGCTCACAGGAAAAAGCAAATCACAGAATTCACGGTAAAAGGCATCTTTACTATGCTGATATATTGTGCACTGTCTGGACCAGAAAATATCCTATATACCCACTTATCTTTATTTCTGGTCCGTTAACTCGAGGATAAACCCGGCTTTTCTGAAGATTCCTGGACCCGAAAAATCCCAACTTTGGTCCGTAAAATCCGCAGAAAAATCCCGATCGTGGGACAAGGCTCGGTTTCGGAATCCAATGCTCGAATTACCATAAATTAATTACCCAAGATTAATTTTAAATGGTAAATTACTATAAATTAACTTGAACAGTCCAGGTAAAAAAGAAATTTTTACCGGGGCTGTTACAGCCTACCCACCTTAAAAAAATTTCGTCCCCGAAATTCACTCCGAAGCTGTGAACAAGTGCGGATACTGAGAACGCGTATGCTCCTCGACTTCCCACATAGACTCGTTCGCAGAGTGCTTGCTCCACTTAACCTTTACCATTGGAATAACTCTGTTCCTCAACTGTCTGACTTCCTGGGCAAGAATCTGCTCTGCCAACTCTGTATATGTAAGATCCTCTGCGACCTCAACATCTGTTGTACTAACCACATGGCTCGGATCTGATCTGTACCTCCTCAACATGGAAACATGGAACACGTCGTGTATCCGTGACAACTCCTCTGGTAAAGACAGTCTATACGCCAAGGGTCCAACCCTTTCCACGATCTCATACGGCCCGATGTACCTGGGACTCAGCTTCTCTCTTTTCCCGAATCTGATAACTCCCTTCTAAGGTGCAACTCGGAGGAAAACTCTTTCTCCCACCTGGTACTCCATCTCACGACGATGCTTATCGGCATAGCTCTTCTGTCGGTCCTGTGCTGCTCTCATACTCTGCTTAACTGTCTGAATCTTATCAACTGTCTGCTTAACCAAATCTGGACCAACGATCAAGCGAAGACCTTCTTTATCCCAACAAACTGGACTTCGGCACTTCCTTCCGTAGAGAGCTTCGAACGGTGGCATGCCAATACTGGAATGATAACTGTTGTTGTAGGCAAACTCCGCTAAAGGCAAATACTGGTCCCAACTCCCACAGAAGTTAAGAGCACAAGCCCTTAGCATATCTTCCAGTGTCTGAATAGTCCTCTCTGACTGTCGGTCTGTCTGAGGATGAAATGCAGTACTGAAACTCAACTTCATACCCAAAGCTGTTTGCAGACTTTTCCAGAACCGTGATGTGAACCTCGGATCTCTGTATGAGACTATGGACTTAGGAATTCCGTGTAGCCTTTCAATCTCTGCAACATATTGCTTTGCCAACTTATCCAAGGTGTCTGTCTGTCGAATGGAAAGAAAATGAGCTGACTTTGTAAGTCGGTCAACGATAACCCAGATAGCATCATGCTGTCTCCGAGTCAACGGTAATCCGACCACAAAATCCATAGTGATCATCTCCCATTTCCATTCTGGCACTGTCAAAGATCTCATCTTTCCCGCTGGAGCCTGATGCTCAGCTTTCACTTGCTGGCAGGTGATACACTTAGCAACATACTCTGCTACATCTTTCTTTATGCGCGGCCACCAAAAATGACTTCTCAAATCCTGATACATCTTGGTGCTCCCGGGATGCATGGCATACGGCATCATATGTCCTTCTTCCAGAATCTGACTGCGCAGGTCACCAACACTGGGTACACATAGACGTTTTCCCAGCATCAGTGCACTATCCTCGGCTATGTGAAACTTATCTTCTTTTCCACTGCGGACCGCTTCCTTTAGCTTGATCAGGTCGGGATCTCCATCTTATAGTTCCACAATCCAGCCTCTCAAGTTAGACTTGACTTCAATATGTGTCAACAAAGCTCCTGTCTCATCAACTGACAAATTAACTCCCATTTTCCTTAACTCGATAAGAGAGGATATCGAGTAGGTCGTGGAAGCATCTTCTGGTTGTCTCCGGCTCAAAGCATCAGCTACAACATTAGCTTTTCCAGGGTAATACTCAATAGTACAATCATAATCATTCAGCAACTCAACCCAATGTCTTTGTCGCAGGTTAAGCTCCTTCTGAGTCATGATGTACTTGAGACTCTTATGATCTGTGAAAATCCGGCTTCTCTCTCCAAACAGATAATGTCGCCAGATCTTCAAAGCAAGGATCACTACGGCCATCTCTATGTCATGCGTCGGATAATTCTTCTCGTGTGGCCTCAACTGTCTCGAAGTATAAGCAATCACTCGGCCTTCTTGCATCAGAACTGCTCCCAAACCAAGACCTGAAGCATCACAAAACAACACATACTCCACTCCTGGCTTAGGTACTGTCAAAACTGGCGTTGATGTCAACTTCTTCTTCAGTTCGTCAAAACTCTTCTGGCAGGATTCACTCCAAACAAATGCTTGTTCTTTCTTTAACAGCTTGGAAATAGGACTAGCTATCAAAGAAAAACCCTCAATGAATCTCCGGTAATATCCTGCAAGGCCAAGAAAACTTCTGACTTTTGGTACCGTCTTGGGCGGCTCCCACTCTAGAACAGCTTTTACTTTGGCAGGGTCAACCTTAATCCCATTCCCGGATACAACATGTCCAAGGAATGCAACTTCTTCAAGCTAGAACTCGCACTTACTGAACTTGGCATACAACTCTTTTTCTCGCAACCTCTGCAGTACTACCCTCAGGTGCTCTTAATGTTCTTCCCTGTTCTTGGAGTATATCAGAATATCGTCGATGAAGACTACCACGAACTTATCCAAGAACTCGTTCAGGACCAAGTGCATTAAGCACATGAAAACTGCAGGTGCATTGGTCAAGCCAAAAGGAACCACTGTGAACTCAAAGTGACCATACCGAGTGCGGAAGGCTGTCTTCGGTATGTCTTTCTCTGCAATCTTGACTTGGTGATATCCAGACCGAAGATCAATCTTGGAAAACACGGTAGCTCCCTGTAACTGATCAAAAAGATCATCAATCCTGGGAAGCGGATACTTGTTCTTCACCGTCACTTTGTTCAACTGTCGGTAGTCCACACGCATCCGCAAACTGCCATCTTTCTTCTTCATAAATAGAACTGGTGATCCCCAAGGTGATGTACTAGGCCTGATGAAACCTTTCTCTAACAGCTCATCCAACTGTTTCTTCAATTCCTGGAGTTCTGTTGGCGCCATCCGGTACGGTGCCATCGAGATAGGTGTCACCCCCGGCATCAAGTCGATAGTGTACTCAACTTCTCTGTCAGGTGGCAATCCCGGTAAATCCTCTGGAAATACATCTGGAAACTCTCTGACAACTATGACATCTCCCAAAATTAGAGTCTGAGCGTCTTCGCCCTTGATGTGGGTTAATAAGGCATCGGGACCATGCGGCTTCATTCCGACATCCTGGTTAGCAGAGATACTACATGTAGTAGCAACTCTCCCAATACCTGTCAACAGAACCTGTCGTCCACCATCGGAAGTCAACAGTACTTCCTTGGTCCGATAGTTTACCAAAGCACTGTACCTCGACAACCAATCCATTCCCAGAATGATATCGAAACCTCCCATGTTCATCATAACCAACCTTGCAAGAAAGACCTTATTATCGTACGAAAGAGAAACATCTCTACACACATGGGTTAATCTGACCACTATACCCGCAGGTAACCTAACCCTCATCGGACAAGTTAAATTTTCTTCCATACAGTTATGTTGTGTTGCAAAACTTTGCGTGACAAATGAATGCGTAGTACCAGGATCAATCAAAGTATATGCAGTACTACCAAAGACTATAAAAGTACTTGCTATGACATCGACATTCTCCGGATCCTCATCAGCGGTGATAACAAATGCTCTCGGCACAGCTGCACTCTGATTCATGGCTGACTGGGTCCTAGCAGGAACAGCTCTATGTCCTCGGCCTCGGCCAACTCCAGAACCACTAGGAACACTGGCAACTGAAGCTTGCACTGTCTGAGTAGGTGTTGTACCTCCAGATCTTCCCAACTTGGGACAAGCATATCGGTAGTGCCCAACTTCGTTGTACTCATAACACCTCACCTGAGACAGAGGAAGTCTCGGGCGAGTATCCCCAGATGAAGTACCTCCAGACTGAGTCCAAGAACTGCCTCGGTTGTAGGTATTGTTGTTCCATCCACGTCCCTAACTCACTGGCACAGAGCGGCTCTGTCCATACCCTGATCGGTTAGCAGGTGTCCGGAACCTCTTGTTCTGTCCCCTAGAACTCTGTGCAGCTTGCCTCTTACGGATCTCCTGTTGCTCCCTCTCATTACCCAACCAAATAATCTCAGCTCTCAGGGCATCTGTCAGCATGTCCTGGTAAGTCTCATAGACCTTGCACCCTATGGCTGTCTGGATACCAGATCGAAGACCATCCTAGAAACGTTTATATCTGGCCTCCGGAGTAGCCACAAACTCACTGGCATAAATGGACAAGCGGTTGAACTTGATTTCATAATCATTGACCGTCTGATTTGGTCTCTATTGCAGTCCTAAAAACTCTCGTCTCAGCTGATCCTGGTATGCCTCGGAAACAAACTTCCTTCGAAACATGCTCATGAACTGATTCCACGGCATAGTGATAGGTGTCGGTATGTCCCTGGTGGTAGACTCCCACCAATCAACGGCATCGCCTCGGAACATGGCAGCGGCGTATCTGGCCCACCTGTCATTCCTGCATGTCAGCCTCAGCATAACTCTGTTCATCTGTCTGAGCCATCGATCTGCATCCTGTGATGTAGTGACACCAGTGAAAACCTCAGCCCCAAGCTACTTCAGCTTCATATACACTGGATCCTCAACAGGTCCTTGGTTTTCCTGTTCCCGAGCTTTCATAGCTTCGATACGGGCATCTCTGGCATCTTGCCTTTGCAGAATCTGAGTTACCACGTTTAACATCTGCGTAGGGTCTCTCAAAGGAACATTCACAGGGTGTTCCGGATCTCCCGTAACTTGTTGCGGTTGATCCACCGATATCTGATCGTCATCTAGGTGAACTCCAGTATGTTGATTCCCTCCAACCGGATCCATTCGTACCTATATGAGAATGTATATGCATGCATATCATATCATGACAGATCTTATGCACAAACAACAATCATGTAATCACAATCATGTCCCTAATGACCTACTGCCTGCTCCGCTACCAAACTAAAGCGCCCCGACCCGTATTTACCATAACACAGTAAACACGTGCCGAAACTATTCTTATTGATAGGGAATACACTACAACAACCCGTATGTACAACTAGAAAACAAATATAACAACCGTCACCCAATAAGGGGACCATTATTCAGCAGCTCACAGCTCACAATATATAACAGCAGCAGAGAAAAGAGCAAGCAACAGAGGCAGAGTGACAAACAGCCTCAAAGTCATATGAACAAGCAATCACAGCAGCGGAAATATAATACAACATCATATGCAACAGAACAGCAGCGGAAGACTTTATGCATATGCAGCGGAGGTATGGATCCGAAGTCAGGTGGAGAAGAAAGCAGCAGCCATCGAACGTCGTACCTGAACTACGAAATAACTTAACCTACGGGATGAAACCCCGCAGGCGAGGGGTGAGTCCGAAGTGCTCACCGACGAAGGATAAACAGTGATATGCAGGCAACCATAATACTTAAAAGCAATCACAGACAAGCAACAACATATCTCAATAAACTGAGCCAAGACCAAAAGAATATGAAACACCCCGACCTAAATTTACCCAATACACAGTAATTACCGAGCAACAGTACCGACACGTGGCACAAATAGTATATTCAACAGCAAATCCGGCCCAACGGCCCAACATAATAACAATTACCCGACCTCGGGTATCTCAACATTGACAGCACAGCGGAAGCATTTATAATCTTATAAATAACATATGCAAAACTCCAAATGCAAATTAATGGATCCGAGTCCTGCCCGAGGGGTGCACCGCAGCTTGCCTCGTACGTTCCTGCACTACCAACAACTCAACCTACGGGATGAAAACCCGCAGGCGAGGGGTGAGTCCGAAGTGCTTTCTGACGAAGGATAAACAGTGATATGCAGGCAACCGTAATACTGTAAACAAAACACAGGCAAGCAAAACAACAGTACATCTCAAACAAGACTGAGCCAAGACCAAAAGAATATCTTATTATTATTACCAATTTTTATCTTCCGGGCCCTGTCACTGGACAAGCTAGGGGTTAGACCTGGATATCAACATATTTCGGGTGCCTGACCAAAACCAAGAGAACCCAGGGATAGACATACCAAATAAATCAACGGGATAGACATCCCAAGCATAGACATGCTTCCACAAGAACCCAGGTCAAGGCCACCACAAAACAGTCTTTACCCATCGAGTCAGACCACTACTTTTCAGGTGACAATAAAGTCGTCAACATAACTTCCAATTATCCATTTTCCATTTCCAATATCCTTTATCAATTTTCCATGGCCAATAGTCCAACAATCATAACAGCAATAACCATAGCAGACAAATAATCAACAGTGAATATTTCCGCAGTTCAATCAAACAACAAAACACACAAAGTATTACAGGCAACATAACAAGGGTTATCCATCCTCACCTGATGTGTCTCTGAAACTGCTATCCGATCAAACCTCAATGTCCCTATTATACATATATGGGAACACAATCACTTATAATGCACCAACAAGATGATTATGCATGATACCGGTTTAACAGTTATTATACGGCTTTTCTGTTCATTTTATTATCTCCATAGTTATCTTATTACCAAACAGTTCTTCCAACTTGGTGGTAATTAATTTAATCCAACGGTTATATCAAGTGTATTTGATTAAATCAAAAACCGAAACCGAGCGCCCAAGCCGACATCCCGGCCCTTAGGTCGCTTATGACAAGAAAATATGTATATACACAAATACGTTGTATAAATTATATTTGGTAATATTTCAAAGTAAATAATATTTCATAAGTACTTATTCTCGATAAAATAATAATAATAGTAATAACCATATATACGCTTAGTAAGAATTGATTATAAAATAGTGGTAACGTTAAATACGTCTAAATAGTATATGAATAATATATATCCAATATTATACTTTGATAATACCCCTTCCAAAAATATTTTTCATAACAATAATTATTATCATATCATATATTCGTTTCCAAAAATTATTTCCATAAAATAATTATACCACATATATTCTCTTCTATCATAAAATAATTTTCCCAAAAGTAATGATCACATATATACATATTTTTTTCAAAAATGCAGTGTCTTACAAAATAATTATTTACTTGATAACCAACTGATAGTTAACAAATACGAAAATAATACCAGTAGTGGAGCCGATAAATAATGAAAACTGATAGAATAATATAACCAATAATAATAATAATAATAATAATTTAATCTACAAATAAATATTAAATTAACCACATTTGATAAGTCATAATAATTATAGTAAATAATTATATGAACGAGTAATATTAAAATAATTCCTCAGAGGCAAACTGTTTGGTTATAAAAATATAGTCAAAGGCTCTTTAGGTACTTCATTCAATATATATCGTAGAATATATATATATATATTTGACAAATAAAAATTCCAACAATAACCCGTCAATAGTATAAACAATCATAAATAATTAATAACCAATTTAATTAATACATAAATATTAAATAAATAAAATTTCATATAAGTGGTAGTATTTTTCGATAATTATCAATATAAAAGAGTGATACCTTAATAATATTATAGCTGATAATTAATTAGATTTTATAACTTATAAGTCACTAATATAAGCCAATAAATAAGTATTATGTCCATTATAATTATTTAGCTGAAGAGACATTATATAAATAAACTTGTTTGGTTACTATTAATAAATATTTGAATATCCAAAATATTACTCCAATAAACTAGAAAATAATGAGAATATTAATTATCATTATTATTATTATGCAATTAAATCTTTAAATAATAATAGCCAAAGTATCTTATAAAATATAAATCCATGCATAATTTATTATTCCCAAGAAAATATTAAATTAATTCATAAATAAAATATCACAGCTGCTTTTATAAATTCTTACATGACCAAAAGTATATTTCCAAAAATCATAGAATATTTAATTATTTTATAATCCGGATGAAACTGTAACAATTATTAATAAAAACGTTCGGTCGAATAAATTCTTTCATTAACCCATGTAGTTAATTATGTCCGTTTATATCAAGCCATTAAAGAAACCGTTGATATCGAGAACATGGGTACGTTACACGTTCGGCCCGTTTCCGAGTCCATTGTGTAAACCACCCAAACCCGAGCCCATTAGATGTCCGGGGTCCAAGGGGTTACCGTTCAACATCACCAGGTAAAGTCCCAGGAGCCTCGCTGGAAAATTGCCATCGATGCAACCATCAACAACCTAAACCTCTACAGCTCTACACACGCAGACAACCTGAATCCTCCAACCAACAAAGCATTACCATCACCATCACTACTACTATGGAATCATAACATCTGGTCCTTATTTCACAACATCAGCACCATTAACAACCAGACCACGGTAACATCATCAGCAACACCCTATTGACAGCAGCTATCCGGCCAAACCAACCCAAAGTATAATCCATCCAAACACTACTCCTCTAGAAACGAAAAAAAAAAAGAAAAAAAAGAAAAAACACAACTAAGCACCTCAACACCATACCAGAAAAACCCACAATCTCACTGTCAATACAACCCCATCAACCTATCAATTCATCAACTCCGAGCCATCCATCCACCACCACTCCTGCTTGGCAACAGCCACCAAAACTTTTCATGACACCACCGCTGACCCCCAACAAAATAACACAAACAAACCCAATTTGCCATCATCATCATCGACCGCACAACTCACAACCCAGGATCCAAAACCTAATTGTACAAAAAAAACAAAGTAGGGGGAAGGAAAAGGGCAACTAGAGGAGAGCCATCGTTGGAGAGAAGGACGACGGTGGTAGGAAGAGACGGGGTTTGGAGCCGGCGGCTATACAGCCATTTTTGGTGGCAACGACGATTGTGCCCAGAGATGCTTGGGAGGAAACATGAGATTGGAGACTTGATGAGTGATTGAGAGAGGTGGGAAAACAGAGTGAAAATTGAAGAATTGATCTGAGAGAGAAGTGTAAGGCAAAGGCTAAGGAGAAGAAGGCAAAGGATGATGGTATGGTGGCGGCTAAATTTGGTGAGAGGAGAGGAAGAAAGCAAGGGAAAGGGAGGGTTGCAGGAGAGGCGTGAAGAACTCGGTGAAGGGGAGGAGTAAAAAGAAATTGAGGGGATCAAGAATCAGAGAAAAGGAAGAGGAAAAAGAAAGCAGAGAATAGAAAGAAACAAGGGAATAAGAAAAAAAAAATAGAAGTGGAGGAGAAGAGATAAATTAAAGAAAAGAAAGAAATGGAGATGGTGGAGGGGAATCGGGAGAGTGGAGGAGGTAATGGGAAGGAATGGGAATAAGGAAAATGAAGAAGAAAAGAAAGGAGAGGATGCTGTCGGCCAATTATTTTTGCCTTGTCAGCTCTCAAAACGACGTCGTTTAGATGTCTAAAGTGATGTCCAGTCAACACTCTCAAGCCTTTGGTCAAAACGCAGCCATGGTTGTGTTTTATGTTTTGGCTTTGCCAAAACTACGTCGTATCGGCCAAAACTACGCAGATCCTTGTGTTTTATATTTTAACTTAATCCTTGTAAAATATAATCATGGTTTAACAATTACTCTTTTATAAAATTCAACATAAACTTCCAAAGATTGATTTATTAGATATCTTAGAAATAAAAGATGAAATTTCTTTTGAAATTATAATCGGTAAATTGTTGTAACGAAAATATCATAGCAAAATATTAATAATATTACTATAATTGTTGTTTATAAAAATTAGTAATAATATTGGTAACTGCAATAACAATAATAATAATAATAATAATAATAATAATAATAATAATTTTAAGAGTAGTAAAAATAATAAAAATTAACCCAGGTTGGTAAAATTCCTGATTAACCGCGATAAAATTTATTAACCACGGTAAAAGTCAAGTCAGCTTGGTAAAAGTCACGAAAATTTTACTCGGGTCGTTACAGAATAATTATTATTGTTTCCAATTTTATCTTCCGGGCCCCCGTCACTGGACAGGCTAGGGTCGTACCAGGTTATCAATTAATTTCGGATGCCAGGTCAAAGAACCATACCAAATCTTACCATACCGGGACCCACGTCCCAAAACCGGATATTTGGTATATCCAAACCACTGGGTATTCGGTATACCCCAACCACATGCATCATCATGCTAACCAGATATTCGGTATATCCGAACCTCTGGGTATTCGGTATACCCCAACCACAGGCATCAACATGCCAACCAAATCAAGTAACCAAACCAAGTAACCGACCATAGCATCCCAAAATTAATTTTCAAACCATCGGGTCGTACCACTACTTTCCACGTGACAATTATATCATCATCTCAAATCAATTCCAATTTCCATTCCAATTTCCATTGTCCTTTTCTCAATTATCCACAGTCAATAGTTCAACATCAATCTCTACACAATAACCAAGAATCAATATCACAGTCCAACAATCACAACAGCAATAATCACAGCAATAGATAACCAACAGTGAATATCTTAGCAGTTCAAACAAACAACAAAGCACACAAAGTATTACAGACAATATAACAAAGGTTATCCATCCTCACCTTAGCCGATTACTCAATTATGAAATTGTCCAACAGATTCCAAGTCCGGTTCCTCAGCAAACTGTTCGTTACCAGCTCCTATATCAATCAAATAATATGCACATATAAGATGATATGCAAATGCCTTGCTAATACTGTGTATCGAAAATTAAATATAAACTCGGCTCGGTTACTTCCCCGGTTAATTTTCCATTATCATCATCATTCACCATTTATTTCAAGTGTCAAAATACCTTTCTATACTTAGACTTATACCCGGATATTATTCCGGTATTTTATTACCTAGATAATACCCTTCCCAAAATTATTTCCTCAAAATAATTATTTTCCATAATATACCATATATTCTTTTCCAAATACCATTTCCAAAATTATAAACCTTTTTATTATTTTTCTTCCATTAATTTTTTTTCCAGAATTATTATTTTCCCTTGATCCAGATTTTATTTTCTCTTTTTTTTTTAATTAAAATCGGACTGGGCCAAAGCTAAGCCCAATCCCAAACCAAGCCATCAGCCCAACCCAAAACCAAACTCCAAGCCCAAACCACAGCAGCCCAATACCCAACTGACCAAGCCCAACAACCATCCTCTACACACGGGTCGACCCGTCCCGTGAAGGAACCAAACGGGTCGCATCTTCCTCACCTTCACAGGCGGCGCGACGGCGGAAGACCAGAACGGGGCAGGCGAGGCGGCGTGAGGACGACGCAGGCGTCGCGGGGCGGTGGCGAGGCGAAGGCGACAGCTGCGGCAGCACGAAGCGGCGGCTTCGGTCGATCGTCGTGTGAGGCTCGCGGCTTGGTCCCTTCACGGCATCGACTTGCAGCGACGAGCTCGGTGCTGCGTGCGGCGAGGGGTCGGCGGCGTGGTGCAGTGGCGGTAAACGAGGAGAGAAAAGATAGGGAGATGGTGGTGTTGAGGTAATGTGGTGGTGGCGGTCGGTGATTCACGGCCACGAGGAAGAAAAGAAGAAAGAGAGGAGGAAAAGAGGTGACGTGGCAGTGGGTTGTGTGTGGTTGTTTGGTGTGTTTGTATTTTTTTATTATTTTTTTCTTTTGCTGCTAGTCTATTGGGTTTTGCAGGTGAGGCAGAGAAAATTTACAGAGGAAGCTTGCAGAGAGGAGTAAGGTGATGGAGATGGTATGCAGGCGTGAGGAGCAGATGAGGGTGAGGCAGGTTATAACAAGGTGCTTCACGAGCATCACAGGAGGAGACAAGGTTTCATATGCTCACAGGAAAAAGCAAATCACAGACTTCACAGTAAAAGGCATCTTCACTATGCTGATATACTGTGCACTGTCTGGACCAGAAAATATCCGATATACCCACTTATCTTTATTTCTGGTCTGTTAACTCGAGGATAAATCCGGCTTTTCTGAAGATTCCTGGACCCGAAAAATCCCAACTTTGGTCCGTAAAATCCGCAGAAAAATCCCGATCGTGGGACAAGGCTCGGTTTCGGAATCCAATGCTCGAATTACCATAAATTAATTACCCAAGATTAATTTTAAATAGTAAATTACTGTAAATTAACTTAAACAGTCCAGGTAAAAATGAAATTTTTACCGAGGCTGTTACATTCAGGGTCACTCGGGTGGGCAAAGACATGTGGGACCCAAAAATCTGATGTGGCATCGGAAAATGTGCCACTTCAGTGATTTTCACCGGATTCTGGCCGGACGAACCAAACGGGTCGAACGGAGGGATGAAAAGAGGCCAAAAACCTACACGAGGATGAAATCTAACTTTGAGGCCTTACACGGAGACAAAAAAACGCTTTAATCCTATAAATAAATCAAGAGTGAGGAGATGTGAATGTTTTCTTCCCTCTCTTTCCTTTCTCTTTTCTTGTTGTTTTTTTTTTCTTTTTCTGTTGAAGGGAGCTTAGCGAGGTGTGAAGTGAATGTGATTTACTGATATGTACTGTGCATGTAGGAATATTTAATTTCACTGTGCACACTTCGCAGTACTATTAGGAAACGGGTAGACGAATTTAAGACAATAGTTGTATTTTTGTTTCTTTTTGGTACTCAATTTAAGACATTACTCACTTTATAAGTTTAACCACCACCGGAACAAACATCAAAAGCTTGTCTGCATTGAATGTCAATGCACGAGGCAACAATTATAATCAGTTAATATAATCTTTTTCTTTTTTTTTTTTTGTTTAGCATGAGAATAAGTAGGTAGATAGTTTTGGACTAGATCCTCTCTGGTCCTTGACTTAATTTTGTTTGTTGATTTCACGTTAGGACTGTGCTGTATTGTAGGTAGGGTGTAATGTCTCCACGATTTTAAAAAAAAAAAATACAAAGAAAAAAATGGCTGTCGCCACGAGCTTCTGGACAAAACAATTGGCCCACCACGTACATGAGATACGATTTGTCGGTCTATTATCATAGAAATGTGTTCGCTACTATTTTTATTACAAGTTTTTATGTCCTGTCCTTGGGACGCAGCTAATCATTAATCAATGTTAATTTCATGTGCAATATCTTTTCTTCGCTTCTCTTCCTTTCCGAGATACAATTTCTTTTATTTTTAATGCCAAAATATCATTTTTCTTTTGGAAATTCAACAAATTTAACTTTTTTTTTTCTTGACATCATAAATCCATGACGAGTCAACGGGAACACAATGACCTAAGGCAGTAAAATATTAGAGGCAAAAGGTATATGATTGGGCACCTCAGCCGTTCACATCAATAGCAAGCTTTGAATTAGTTTTCCTTTTTTTTTTTTTGTCGGAGAGGTTTGAATTAGTTTTTTTTTCGATAGTTTGAATCAGTTGAATCTATGTAACTTATCAAATTTAATGGCTAATCTTTAATTTTGATAAATTTGAACTCAATCACATAATTAGCAAAAACAACCATAAATTGTGGGAACCAATTATGCTTATTTCGCAAAATCATGATGAGTTTTCTAAAGAGATTATACAAGTCATTTTTCTTTTAGAAAGAAAATTACTTTTTCTTTGCCTATCTACTACAACCCTAAGCTAAACTACAGCGTAAATAGCACTTTTTGATATGAGAAAGGAAGAAAAGAAAAAAAAAACTCTCTCATGGGAACTTTCGAGAAGGGCAATCCTAATGTCCATTAAGAAGGTAGATGTCCTAGGGGGAAAATCCGTCCCATTTGGGCATAGAATGAGAATTTGGGCAAACTTATATAATTGAGCACGGGCTCACTTGTATATACTAAGGTTATTAAACCTAGCCAGGCCATTGACCCGTTATAATGGTCGGGTTATGGGTTTAAAAGTTTAATTATGGTTCAATCAGGTCTGATTGGAATTAAAATTAATAGTGAAATTTTCATTTTTTTTAGAAATAGTCCAATAAAAGGTCTTGTAACAGTCCGGATAAAAATTTTTGATTTTTACCGGGACTGTAAAAGTCTTTTTACCGTTATTTACTGTTGAATTAATCTTGGGTAATTAATTCAAGGTAAATCGGGCGTCGTTTTTCGAAACCGAGAGTTTTCCCGCGCTCGTGATTTTTCCGTGGATTTTACGGACCAAAGTTGGTATTTTTCGGGTCCCAAAATTCTCAGAAAAATCACACCGGAAAATAACTAAGGGGGTATCAGTTATTTTCTGGTCCGGACCGGACTCGCTCCATAATGCAGACAAGCTGCATTATTGGATGATCACACGCTGCATAGTAATTCACGGTTTATAAAAGGGAAGAAAGGAGAGAAAAAGAAAAAGAGAGGAAAAGAGAAAAAAGAGAGAAAGAAAAAAAGAGAGAAAAAAAGGAATCGAAAAAAAAAGAGAAGAAGGAAAAAAAATAAATACAAAAAATAGAAAAAAAAAAGAAAATGAATGAAAAAAAATGAAACTGAAAAAGAGAGAAAATGAAAGAAAAAGAAAAGAAAAGAAAAAGAAAATAAAGAAAATGAAAAAAAAAGAGACGCAACTGTTCATCGTCAACCCGAGCTCCCTCGGGTTACTGTTCACCTAGAAACGACCGGCGCCGACCCGAGCTTCTCCGCCGCCACCAACATCATCTCCACGCCGTCGCCGACCTGTTGCCGTCGCCCCCGAGCTCTTCCGTCCACCGAAACTCCGTGACGCGCCGATGACCCGCCGTGCGACCCGCGGATCTTTTTTCCTCCGCGCCTGCAACTGCTCCTGCCGCCGCCGCGCACTTCCTACTGCCGTTCCGGAGTCGCCTCAGCCTCGCCCACCCCGCGCTAGTCTTCCTCTCGCCCGTCTCCTACCCGGCACCTCGACCCGTTTCTGCCAAGGTGAGTACCCGACTCACAAACGGGTTGGAACTCGGGTTGGACCCTGCTGACGGGCTGTCTCGCGGGCCTGGGCAGTTGGGCCTCACCTGCTGGGCTGTTCTGGGCTGGACATGGGCTTCCTGTTCATGGCCCAGTCCAGTTAAAAAAATAATATATATATGTATTTATTTATCATTCTGGTATTTAATTTAAAAAAATAATATATACACTTTGGGAAAATTATGATCAAATTAATTCTAGTATTTTGAGAAAAATATAAATATATATACATTGATAAATAATTAAGTTATGTTTGGAAAAACTATTATTATTTGGAAAATATATATATACCATGAAAATAATTCCTGGAAATTTTTTATATATATTATTTTCCCTGGAAAATTATGGTTGGAGAATATATATATATATATATATACTTTGAAAATTAAAGGTAATTATATTTTGTGTTGGAAAATATTATTATGTATAGAAAAAGATAAATACTATATATATTTTCTGGAAATTATAAATACGTTATTATTTTTTCTGGAAAAATTATGGAGATTATAATTTTGGAAATTATAATTAATTTATGAAAATATTTTAAAAAGAGTTTTAATTAAAGTATGGTACCGAAATTATATTCGGATATACGTACGGAATAATATTTTCGGTAAAGATGATAATAAATGATATGTAACCGGGATGGGTATACTTCGCTGTAATGGCATCATAGCATACCGATTATGTGAATTTATGTGTATATGGTTTTGTTGTATACGTTCGGATATCGGGCAGTTTCCCGAGGAGCCGGCTTGGGACCGGTCATTGTCTTCAGAGTTGAGTAATCGGCCAAGGTGAGGATGGATTTTCTTCAAAATGTGCCTGTATTACTCGGTTATTGTGTTTGGTGATTATTGCTCTGTTGGTTGTTGCATTTGCCGTGTTTCGGTTCGAGATGTTTATCCCAGTGTCTTGATTTGGTTTAGGGATGTTTATCCCCGTGTTGAGTTTTGGACATTTATTTTCGTGTCTTTGGCCATAAGAATAATGGATTAAATAATAAATTGTGATAAGGATGTCGATCCTTGATTTTGGATGGGGATGTCTATCCCGGGATTTAGGTTAGGGATGTTGATCCCTGTGATTTGATTTTGATGATGATAATATAATTGTCACATGATAAGTAGTGGTACGACTTGATGGTTTAAGACTGTTTCGTGGTGGCCATGACCTGGGTTACTTGTGATAAGCATGTTTATGCTTGGGATGTCTATCCCGTGATTATTTTTGGGATGTCTATCCCTGGATTCGTATTTTTGGGATGTCGATTCCTGGGTTCTCTGGATTTGGTCTGGCACCCGGGATATGTTGATAACCAGGTCTGACCTCTAGCTTATCCGTGACGGGGCCCGGAAAGATAAAATTGGAAAATTGGATTTTTGTTTGAGTCTTTTTTATCTTGGACCGGTTTTGGGTCGAGTCTTTCGATTTGGTGTATTTTGGTGGTTTTTGCTTGTTTTCGACCTTGAGTAATTTTAGTGTTGCATACTGATTGTCTATCCTTCGTCAGTGAGCACTTCGGACTCACCCCTCACCTGCGGGCTTTCATCCCGTAGCATGAGTTATTTGCGGTACAGGTTTGGTGCATTCCACACAGGCTGCAGCGTTATCCCTTGAACAGGACTTGGATCCATAGTTTGCATCTATGTTGCATACAGTGTCTTTGTAAGTTATTAAGTCTTTCGCTGTGCATTATTTTCTGCTTTTGTTGGGCCATTGGGCCGGTTATGTTGTTATTGTTGTTTTTATTTTGGGCTGTCGAGCCCGAGTTACTGTTGTATACACTGTATGCTGGGCATGTTTTGATTGGGTCATCACAGTTCCGACACGTGTTTACTGTGTACGGTAAATACGGGTCGGGGCGTTTCAATTTGGTAGCGGAGCGGGCGTTAGGTCTTGTTGGGTAGTCCTTGTGTGTTTGTTGTCCATGTTTGCTTAGTTCGCTCCAATTGTTTACTATTTTCTATCATTTAGTTAGTGCATTATGGATCCAGTCAAGGGACGCCAGCTGTCGTAGAACATACACATAAGAGGTAAATGATGCCATATATAAGCGGAAATATAAATATTATTAATAATACTAATATTTTCATTACAAACATAAATATTACATTGATATTTTAAAAATAAAATACATTCATCGCCTTGGAACGACGTTGACCTTGAAGCTGTTGGGGTCATTGTTGATGTTGACCTGGATGTTGTCGCTCCACGAGAACCACATGTCGCCCCTGTTGTTCTGGCCGGGAAGCTCAAACCGGTTTGCTTGAGCGAACCGGAGTGGGATGAGACCGTGATCGTCTTCAGGCTGCCACTGGGTCTCCGTGAGAAGAACCATGTTTGGCTTGTATTGGTTCTTCAGGTCCCTCAGGGTACGCGAGAACTCCTGGGAACGCCTAGCGACACCTCTGCAGTTCCACACCAGTAGTCGGGCCTTGGGCCAAGTTACGGGCAGATGAGTTACTTTGGGCATGCTCTAGGCAGTCATCGAGAGTTGGTAGTAGGTACGTTGCTCCAGGAAGTGGCAAGTGGACTCTAGGTTGAACTCCTGAAGTCTTTCCGAGATGAAAAACATGATGGAGTTTGCCGAGCCGTAGTAGGAGGTCCTCAGAGTGCCTTGGTCCTCCAGGAAGAACGTCTCTTCCATGGGAGTGACGAAGAATCTGGATGAGTACAGTTCGTCGACGAAGACCAGACGCGGCATTCTGCCGAGCTCGTTCGGTAGTTCTTCTGGACGCTCGTTGATCATGCTGTAGGCTAGCCGGTTTCTTCTGCCTAGGTTGGCACCTTCGACGAAGAAGACGGATGAGGGAGCAGGCATGTTGTTTCGGACGCGTTGGTGTTTTGATTTTCTGAGTATGGTAGTTTCTTTTGCCTTAGCATTTTGTTGCTTTAAAATGCTTTTGATGATTTACACCTCACTGCTCCGTCTTTTATACTCTTATGGGGAGCGTGATTACTGTTTTTGATTTTCAAGATTCTGCTTTTTGAAAATTTTACCGTGGCTTTATTTATTGCTTTGTTACTTTATACGTTTTTCGGGTTATAAATGCCAGAGTTTTTCAGGTTCAATCGGCCGGGCCAGGCCAGGTTTGCAACAATGGTATATACACTTACGAGCTTTAATATACGATTGTTTTCCTTCAATACTTTTCAAACATTCTTTTTTTAGCGTTTGTGGAAAAAGTGACTTAGGTAAGAGTTAGAGTAAAATTGTATGTGTTGCCGCTAGTAAAACTCTAAATCCATGATAAATATGTTCTAAGAAAAATATAATGTCATCATTACTCATATACTAACTTGGAAAAGCTAGTGGTAGATCATAAGGGCTGCATTACGTTTTGTCCCCTCAACTTTTGATCAAGGACTCTCTAATTAAAAAAAAAAAGTGATTTTTATTTTCCTTAACTTTATTATTTTTCAGTTCAACTTTTTTGGTTGGACTAATTTCGCTTTCTAATAGAAAATTAACGGAGTTCATGGATATTAAACATATGGATTGTTGGGGGCGAATCCAGAACCCCAAGATCCAAATTTAAATAATGATAGTCATAATTATTTAGAAGTCAGTACGTGGATTGTTGGGGGCGAATCCAGAACCCCAAGATCCAAATTTAAATAATGATAGTCATAATTATTTAGAAGTCAGTACGTAGACTAGTGGTGATACTAGTGTTGTACACATTTGAGTGTAGGGGTTTGAGTCCAAAGATTGTTATTTTGTACTTTTTTAAAAAATGTTCTTACATAATACAATTTAGTCCTCGAGTCCAAAGTTTGTTATGTTGTTCTTTTTTAAAAAAATATTCTTACATAATACAATTTAGACCCTATTATTTAAGATGGTATTATAATTTGGTTTTAAAATGAGAACTGCTTCTTTCTTTTTTTTTTCTTTTTTTTCCTCTTCTTTTTTTCCGGTATCTCCACTCGTTTTCTTTCTTTTTTTTGTTTAATCAACTTCCCTCGCATATCTCTTACTCTCTCGGCACCCTCTTCCCAACCTCTCTTTCTCTCTATCTTTCTCGCAAATCGCCATAACCTCACATATACTCTTCCTCTAGCTCGCATGTTGTCGCCATCACCAAAGGCACAATCGTTGCTCTCTTCCGTCTTCCTTTTTCTTTATCGCGACTATCGTACTCAATCAGTGGGGTTTTAAACTCTGGTGAAAGGAGCAAACACCAAAGTCGATTGATTGAGCCTAGGCTCGCTTTGTTAGCGATTGTGACGAGGTTAAACTAGCATGTCAATCGCCGTCGTGCTGGTGAGGATCGCTTCCCGTCCTCCTGCTTTCCCTTTTTTCTTTTCCCCCTGGTTTTGCTCTTTGTTTCTCCTCAATTGCTGGCCTTTTCATTGATTCTTCCATTGTTGTCAAATCCAGCCCAGTCCAACTGCTTGAACTGAGGTAGCCGTTACCCGGAGGCAAATCCGGGTTTTTACCCCTACGGGTTATAGCATCTAATAAACTGGCCGAGCCACTAAGGGTTCTCCCAGTCTTCCGGGTTTAGTGACCCATTTTTGGTTTTTACCGGGTTAAAATTCAAAATTTTCACAATTTTATCTTGGTGGGGCTATGGTTAGACCTTTTATTGGATTATTTTTTAAAAAAAATAAATTTTCTTCACTATTAATTTTAATACCAATCAGACCCGATTGAACCTCAATTAGACCTCTAAAAAATCCGCGACCCAGCCATTATAACGGGTCACTGGTCGGATCGGGTTTAATAACCTTAGATTCCTCTATTGTTGAATAGCTTGGTTGTGTGGTAGTAGAATTTTGGATGTGTGATGTGAATTTTGTGCAACTTTATGTTGGTTAATATAGAGGGGAGGCTGAAGCTACAATTAGGATTAGTGGGGAGGGGGAGGCAAATGTGGTGGGGGAGGAGGGGGAAGGGTGAACAAGGTTGTGTAGAACGACGGCACTCTGGCGGGGTGGATCAGCGACACTCCACCTTCCATTGGATGATATTGGGATTCGTATAGATCTAGATCGGGCGGGGTTAAGTCCAACATCAAGCGAAGCTTTGGTTTTCCTGACGATGTTTGGCAGATCCCAACAAGCACTTATTGGTGGTGACAACCGGAAGGAGATGCGTTGGTGTTGCCAAGTTCGGGTTTTCTATGGGTAGACTACTATGACTTCATTAATTCTACATTTTTCTTTTTTATCTTAATGATGGTGGTGTTGTCGAATTTTTCAACTATTTTGAATTCATGAATTCCAATTTTTTTCCCCAATGATAGCGTTGCATTTGGGTTATTCCTCCCCCTTTTTTTTGGTAAATAAAAGTTTGCGTTGAGGGGAGGCTCCCCCTGTCCAGGGCCAGGGCAAACCGCCGGGCTCATCGAGCGCTTACAGTGGTATTTACAGATTACCCACCAAGAGTGACGAGTGGTGGGGTTCGAACTCTCAACCTAATGGGAGTGCTTACTGAACCTCAACCAACTAAGCCAACCCTCGTTGGTTGGGTTATTCTTCTTTAATCCAGCGTCGTCGATGTCGTGGTTTGCTGGTACGCGTTTAGTTTCTATAAGGATGCATTTTTTTATTTAAATCGAGCACTTACAGTGATATTTACAGATTACCCACAAAGAGGGACGATTAGTGGAGTTCAAAGTGCCAACCTAATGGGAGTGCTTACCAAAGCTCAACCAACTAAGCCAACCCTCGTTGGCTGGGTTATTCTTCTTTAATCCAATGTCATCGATGTCGTGGTTCGGTGGTACGCGTTCAATTTCTATAGGGATGCATTTTTTATTTAATTTAAATTTTTTGTTTCTCTTTCCTTTTTTCTTCCAAATAAAGAATATAAACAAATAAATTGTTAGGATTGTTTTTTTTCCTTTTTTATTTTTTCATAATGTTTTTTTATTAAAAAATAAATTGACGAAAAGAATAATTTTATCAAACAATTTGGATCGCGCCACATGTCAATCATCCATAACTAACATAAACCTAAAAACTCTAACGAAAATGAGTTAAAACTAGTAAGTTGACCGCGCTTCGCTGCGGGTCTCTACACTAAAAATCATATGTCAATTCTCAATGAGATAAAAGCATCCAACTATAGAAGTATCAGAAAAAGAAAAGTATATACAGTTACAGTGTTTCTAAATAAATTTAAGAAACTCTGTGTAAGCATATGAAAATGGAGTGACAACGAGAAATTATTCAATAAAGAATTACTTAATGTAACGGATTATCACATAGCTCTATTCTCTTTATTTCCTATGGATGAAAAGAGATTTATTTTCACAATTCAAATTAAAAAATCTAAAAATCTTTGTACAAAGATTTCTAATCTTATAACGTGGAGTTTGGATTTAATAGGATGTTATGGTTTAGCGAACAGGCCAATTTGTTTTAAACTCATCTCATTAGGGGTGGCAATTCACTTTCGATAAAGACCAAAAACAAAGAAAATAGAAAATTAATGGAGCAGATCAAAAGGGCAAAGTTGCCTTTGGATAGCTATTAAGGATAGATTTGACAATTCACTTCAGTGATTTAGCTGTTCTCTTCTAGTTATATAGTATAGATAGTATAGATAGTACAAGTTGAAGATTTAAATCCCTGGGTGCATGTACTACATTGCTAAGTTCGTTGTTGGGTGTAATCCCTACATGTCAACATAAAATAATATATTTATAAGATAAAATAATAGTAAATGACAAAAATATAAAGTTTTAATTAATAGTAGGAAAAAAAAAACCCTTCTTGTCTAAGGAGATGAGGATTTGATGAGGATGTTATAATCCATCACCCTCTTTATGGCCACCTCCGTATAGGAAGACTCGAACTCGAGAACTCCGCCTAAATCCCGTTTTTTTTGAAATGGTAAGCTTTCTTAGTCCAGACCTTCCGGTTATATATAGTCACTATAATGACATAATTTCTAAGAGTCTTTGAAGAAAACAATGCATGCATTGTGTGTTTAACCTAATCGTGTGTAGTTAGGTGAGCCACATCCTTGCAACATAGCACACGCGCTGCTGCAGGTTATCATAAAAATTTATATATTTTTACAAAAAATTCTCGATCCACATGCATAAACATGAAAGTAGGTAAATTATATAGAAAACGTTAGACCTAATATGGAGAGTACATGGTGTCCTTTTAATTGTCTAATTTTAAAAATACAATTACAGCTACATAAAGCATGTTAGGTTACCAGAACTAATAATGACTTATTCCATCACCATATTGCAAATTAATTGAAGAAAGGTACAGGCTCACCAAAATCATCCAACTAAAAAAAAACTCCATTACCTTCACAACCGTGCTTTGTTTACCATAAAGTAAGCTTCTTAACTAATGCAATTCATCACACAGTTGGCAAAAATTTGGGAAGCCAAGTGAGTTAATGCTTAGATATATAGTATCTTACTTGACCAAATTTCTAGACACCAAATGGTTCCTTAATTCTCAATCACATAAATCAAATTTGGTGCGGCTAATTCGACATGAACAACAAAGTGCAACCTTGCCGATAGTATTAAATTAAAGGTTAAATAAAACATTATTTATCTTCACCCAAAATCCCTTGATGATGATGCATGAAATATTCCCACTCGACATGAGAGAAAAAATAAACACAAAAGAAAGGAATGAATAAATACAATTGCAACTGAAAATATTTTGGATAGACTTTAAGATATGGAAATACTAATATAATATGCTATTTTTTTTCTAGGATGATAGAGACATAAATAATAGAGCTTTACAAATACATGTTCCAGAATCTACATATCATAATTCACCAGCACATTTTATTGGGCCAGGTATTTGCGGTAGCATCATTGTTTACTTCAAAATTCAAATAAAGCCCATAGGCAGTATAGATGTATAATGATCAGCATTTCTCAAGATAATTCTACAATTCCCGATAGGAAATCAAGAAATCAAATACTCTGGCCAGTGACCATAATATAAATCTATAAAGAAGTATAAGAGTAATGGATGGTTAAACTTAGAACTTTCAATTGTAACTCAAATAAACGAACACTTATGCCTTATCGAAGCGATACTACAAAATCATTCCTATCCTCTACCACACCAAGGCATTGCAGGACTGGTTATAAAAATAATAAAATTAAAAAAGATACAGAGCAGAGAGTAGTATGTGAAGTCAAGTGAAAAGAAATATCTGGATGTCAAGATAATGTGCAGTCGAAATTTATCAAAGACAACTCACCTCGCCAATCTTTAATTTTGGCCAGCCATGTTTACATGTGTGCAATTTTTTAAATAAAAAGAAAATAAATTGAATCGGTCGGGCAGAAATGTCAAGAAACTAATCTCTTTTCTTTCAATTTTCTTTTTTTTTTAATTAAACTTTTCTTTCAAAGTATTCATGATCTCTCTGGGTTTGTCTCCTGATCTTAGTGAACTGAATTGTCGTGTTGGTGGTGCTGGTTTTTTTGGCATCTCAAATGCCGACAAATAAAAGAGATTAGGTATCCTGATTTTGACCAACAAATAGCAATCCTAAGAAATCCCATCATATCCAAGCTGAAATTGTTAACATTTAAGCTATGAAGTTTGAGCTTAATAACATGGAGGGCTAACGGAAACAATTCAGGGAATTTTCACCTCCCCTTCACCAAGAATTGTTTCGTATAACATTTTCTAACATGTCAAGAAAAGAAATTGTAGTGAATGACAAAAGTCCTCGAAACTCATTTTTAGGGTTCAGCGTTTTTTTTTTTATATATAAATAATGGGAGAACACTTTTTGTCTAAAGCCTAGATAGACGCGTTTTTTTTTTTTTTGATCAAAAGATAGACGCGTTGAGGAGGCCACTTTTCTTTTTATAAATAATGGGAGAACGCCTTTTTATAAATAACGGGGCTCAATGAGGGTAGAACTGCTAAGGAGGCCGTGAAATATGGGAGAGAGAAAGAGAGGGAGGGGTATATGAAAACCCACGCAAGGTTGCATTAGAAAAAATTATAGAAGACATGGTATTTTCTTTTAG